>JBBYHQ010299854.1:0-44958 GCA_038382645.1 Spergularia azorica | reverse complement strand
AAACCGCCAGTGGTAATGGCGGTTTTGTCCCGAAGCTGAAATGGGGTGACGTGCACCCCATAACATTAAACGTTTTTTAATCCGACCCATTTTGTTGAATATTTATTTTTTGAGCCCTATTTCGAAAAAAAATTCTTGAAAATCGAGGTGAACACAAAGACTATAACCCAAAATAACAATTGAGGTGAATCATATGCCTCGATTCTTTTTTGTTTTTGATTTTAAAAATCATACATGAACTTGCAAGGAATATGGAGTATAGTTTTTGGGAGGTTTATTTTGTCGTCGGTAGTGATGAGTGTTATCACGAGTGTGATCTAATGACAAAAAGAATGCGATAATAATCCTATGCTTTTCTTTACTTTGGTAGAGTGGAATCTCCCCTACATTTGCACCCCTTTTGGAATCCAGCAATACATGATTATAATTGGAATCTGATGCCGTGGAAGCAACCCCTCCCTTACTTCCCCTCTTCCACTTCTTTCATTTTCGTTAAGTGGTACGCGAATTGATTTCGCTTAAAAAGATCTTGAGTACGGAACCTGTTGAGTATAAAGGTTTATCTTGAGCAACTCCCCCTACTATTATAAGAGGGGACCGACGGACAATTTTCCGTAAACTCGAGCAGATGACTGAACAAGTGATGTAATCAAGAGAGTAAATCGAGAAAGAATCTTATTGTGGAATTCGGTCTCAGATTCTACAATGTAGACAATGTAGACATGCACATTGCATTTGCTGATGACAGATTCCAACTTCCTTGAGCTTAGGAGCTACGAGCGCACAACCTAAAGTCCCCTTCCTATACTTTCGGTAGAAAACTAGAAATAGCATTATCAGCATGCGTATACGTGAGCTAGTTTAGATAGTTTATTGAGTTACAAATTACGAATATGAATTTGGTCCAAATTCCCTCTTTTCCGTTTTTATTGAAGGTATGTAGCTTCCAATCCAATCCCATATTTTGTCTAACTTCTAATCTTTTTGATCAAAGAATCAAATATTTGCTATTGATCCCGATCATAAGTGCTACGGCTAACCCCTTAATAACTTTATCGGTTAAACTAAAAAATACTCCATATCTGTCATTATCTGATACAATTGTATCGACATTCCAAATCCAAAGAATGAACAAATTCCATGTTTTTCAACTCGACAAACCTTTGGGCCTATTAGACTCTCATGGCATTTTTTTTTTTCATTATCAAATTTATCACTACCCTAGCTTATAATTTTTAATACCAATTTGGTAATTTGAACCATATAATAAACTTAATGTTATGTCCTCATAAGAGAATCCAATATGCAGTAGTGATTGTATTTCAGCATTTAAATACGCTGATTCGACGACACAAAATACCCCGTAGACAACCACTACGCACACACTGCTTTTACTCTTCAACTGCACCAAATGAGACCAAAAGCTTTGTGCACTGACAATGTTCGCACATTACCTTCCAACTTACGCAACAACAATATCATTCATGTCGTCGTCATCGGTCGATGATCATCATCATTATCATACATACTACTACAAATGATGTGAGAAAACACCAAGGTCCGTGTAAGAATGGTTGTCGTGAGCGAAATGGTGGATTGCGGCCGACAGTGAGACTAGACTAGGTAATAATGTAATATCTTTAAGACGGACTGCGACATGAACAAGAACAGCCATGATAACTATAATGACTAAGGTATAACTAAAAAGCACGGAAATAAGAAGGGAGAATCATCAACAGATTATGGGAAACTAGTCGGAGCTTTGTGTCAAATCGAATATTGCTAATCTGCTATCTATGGATACCTTTGAACCAGACACCATCATACTCAGACCCTCTCTAGTTACGAGCAAGACCTGGGTCAGAAATCGGAATTTGAGTCGTACCACATCTTTAATTAGTGAAAGTGATCAACAGGTTGATAAATAAACAGGAGTTCTTCGAAAGTGAAGCTGATTATTCATGATGCAAGAAGCCTTTCTCCCCCAAGTATGATGCCACTTGGCCTGCCATCTCGGATGGTGTTGGACAGGTTCCATTTACCATTTTCAGTTCAATCTGCAGAAAGTGTAGCACGTGGTTCAGAAGACTGAAGCGTGATTGAAACAGAGTTTTCAGCTGAACCGGGCTTCAAAAATCAGTACAGTTGAAAAACCTGAAGCAATGCTAAATTGCGTTGATTTAACTGCAAGCACATACCTCAGAATGCAATGGTGGTTCATAAGGATCATCAATTCCAGTAAAACCTGCAAGTCATACAGCTATTTAGATTCTGGAATAAGATGATCACCAGCATAGTCTAAAACGCATTATTTTCTTGAGAGGGGACAAGCATTTGATATCCAAAATGTTCCAAGTGTTGTCAATATTACGCAATATAACTCTTGCTCAAATTGACAAAAAAAAAAAACAGAAATGCAACCTTTGATTTTTCCAGCACGGGCAAGTTTGTACAGCCCTTTGACATCTCTTTCTTCACAGACTTCCAAGGGGATGTTCATGAAAACCTGCAGCATGTGTCAATATATTAGCATCTTGCACCTGATGGAAAGAAATTATCAATGATAGAAACAGAAACTGATCAAAAGAAGCTTTGCCTCAATGAAACTGTCTTCAGGCAACATTGCACGACAAGCATCACGGTCTTTTCTGTAAGGAGATATCAAACTCGCTATGCATATTAAGCCAGCATCTGCAAATAGCTTCCCTACTTCCCCTGCGTGACTAGCTCAAAGTCAGACATAAATTACGGTCATTTAAAGAAGCTTATAGAGTGATTATATGCAATAGAAATCCGAAGCCTTCAGTAACTTGATACATCATATGGGGCATCAGCAGTAAATATCTATTCCCTAGATGTTCTACACTAAATCCAATCCACAAAATAATCTCTCTCCCAAGTTAATATTTTACCCGAAAGTGTAGTTTGAGAAGCGAGACTGTTTTAAATACCCTGTATTGAATTGCTGGCAAGGAAGAAACTACTAAGAGTGAGCATAGCTTACATTCCTAAACTCCAAATGTTACGCGGTGAGTAACTCATTACTCATCTGGGAGGGTTTTATTCACCAGACAACTTGAGAGAAACTATAAACATCTTTTATCTCAAGAGTAGCTTTTCCTATTCAAATCAGTTTTTCTTATTTCTCGCTTTTCTCTTTCATGGTGTACTTTTGGGTTTTGACATTGTTCATCCATCCAGAAATATGCTCCTCTTTTCACAAATCTTAAAAACAATGTTACAGAAAGGATAAAAAAAACAGATTAATGAGTCCAAGTTCCCAACCTAGTATTTCATTTTGACTAAAAAAAAAAGAACAAGAGGCTAGATCTCCTACCTCTACCATTAATTATTTTATCATTCTTGACCTGTTACTTTATCGGCCACCCATATTTTCCTTAAGATGACTTCAACCAACAAAAAATGGACGTTCAGAAACATTGGACATTTACACATAACATATTATGCAAGTGAATCTAACAAGGATAAGTGGCTTGTGAAATCACACATACATTTCATATGTAAGACTTTTGTTTTGCAAGGGAACATACCAACTCTGCGTATGTTTTCAGTGCGGTCTTCTGCACTAAATCCCAAGTTCTTGTTCAAACCATGTCTAAGATTGTCTCCATCAAGAATGTAAGATAGTTTCCCCCTTGAGTGCAACTCTCTGCCTAATGAGCAAGCTAATGTGCTTTTTCCTGCGCGTGGAGAAGTAGAGCAAACAATTAATCAGTCCTGATATACAAGAAACGCTTAAGATGCTAATTGTTACAAGGTTTTGGAAAAGTGGCACAGTTTGTAAGGCAATTGCATGAAAGTCCACATCTTTGGTTGGGGGGGGGGGGATAATGAATGGTCAATCATATTACCATTGAACACCAAACCCATTAAGTCCAGAATATTTACATGTCAAGAGCTCTGAACATTAATGCGTAAAGCATTTGACTGCCAGTGAGTATGCAATGCTTATAAGATGAGATCTTGCTAAAAAAAATTAAAGACCCGCAAGCCACAAGTACAGGGGTTTTACTGTACACAAAAGCGATAGCTGACAGATTACCTGATCCACTAAGACCGGTAATCCACACTAAACATCCCTTTTGATCAAGTAGCTTTTGCCTATCAGGCTTTCCAACCTGACACTCATGCCAGAAGATATTTGTTGAATTTCCCACAGATGACATAAGGGAATTCATGACTTCACCCCGTTTCTGTATATCATGTACACAAACATGTCAATGTTAAAAGTTATTCGAAATGGACACTTTGCAAATTATATTTTAGACCACATATGCATGATACAAGACTTAAGCAAAAATTCAGAAACACGAGCAAAGAGATGACAACAAAGAAGTTTTCGAAAATCAGTGATGAATGGCAAGGTTTGCTGACACTAATACTCCCTACCATTATAACCGCAAAGGAAACAATAACCTTCCAGATATGAAAGTGTACTTCATCAAGTGACACAGGTGATTTGGATAACCATTGGGTAATTCAATCCTTAAAAGTAACTACGTCTATGACAAATGTCTTCAGCGATAAACAAGCGAAAATCTTAAGCAAGACTTAAATTTAGCCTATAAGCCATACACAAATATATGATGTATTAAATATACAGCACCACAACCCCAAAGTTCAATACGGAGTATAAACATTAACAAAGTGCAAAGTTTTAGAATGGGAAAGCAGCAGCCTACAAGCAAATGATCTAAACTGAATGAGTGGCAAGTAACTATACTTTTGTGAATTGGCGACGGCATGTATGTACGTTTATTGTTCCCCACAATTTCGTCAAAAACACAAGTTGTTATAAGAAAGAAAAAAAAACAATTTTGAATTCGTGAATTATATTTATTCCAGATAGAATATCAAAAATTTGGTGATATTCAATTATCTTTATCCCATCCAGAAGTCACCCTTATCCATATCTCAGACTAACACCTTCGTTTAGATAGGGAAATTAGAGGGAAAGGGAAGGGAGGGGAGGGAAAAAGGGAAGAAAATTACTCTAACAGTAGAGGAAACGAAAAGCAGAGGGATCCAAAATTTCCATCCCTTCCCATATGTCATCCAAATGAGAGATTTTGTATCCCTTCATCTCCTCCATTTCTCTCTACATGAAGATTCTTAGTCAATATATCACTCGTTTAAAGGATGAATGGATAAATCCTTACCCCACACCCAATTTCGGCTTTAGGAGGCAAAAGCTTAAATCTTGAGGACAAAGATCAATTCCAACTTTTGAGAACAAAAGTTTCCATCATCTAAGTTTGAACTTGTTTCTCTAATCTGCTGAGTTTAGAACAATGCAAGCTACAATGCAGGCTTATGCAATGATTCAATGGCTTGGTGAACGTTGCACAGCTGAAACATTGAAGACAACCCAATCCCCTTTTCATTTCAATACCCTCTTTGAAAGTATGCAACCCACCCTAGACGAGAGACTCCCTAGAGTTCAGAAGCATGGGTATGATACTATAATGTGATTGAGAAATGCAGGCCCTCATCTGGTCAATCCCTTTTCGGGTTTGTAAGGAGACATAAAGGAGCAATGATACACTACATCGTATGGAGTCTAGGACGAAAACTGAGACGGGTTTGTGACAAAGATTTCGCGCTTCAATGCTTCATAGATGAAACAACCGAATTCTAATTACGGGTATCCGGACCCTAAATACCTCATCATCTAAGCCACCTAGCATCATTCACAGCCCTTCCTATTACATTTTGGTTAGGGGTTAAACATATACAATAATCCCCCACCACCTAAATAGGTCATCATTGATCTTATATGAAATTAAACCCAAATCAAAAAGAGGGTTCAATCATATAATTGTATTGATTCAAGCAAAATGTTAAATTCTGATTAAACCCCACAAAATTACCATATAATATGAACATAATTGCATGCTAAAATACACCAATTTCCAAAAAAACACAACAAGAATCAAAGAATAAAAATTACCCTTTGATTGTAAATAAATCTAGCAATGCCATGAGAAAATCAAACAATGTATAGAAATTTGATTCATTGATCACATTCAAAAAATACAAGCAATGAAAATAACAATAGAAGAAATAGGATATAAAAATTAATTACCTGAATTAAAATTACCAGAAAAATGTGAATGAGATGATCTTAAGGAAGAAATTTGTATAAGAATGGAGGAGAGAGATAAAGAGAGGTGGGACGAAATTTGAGGAAGAGAGCGTCAGAGTCAAGACTCAAAGAGTGAGTGAATGAGAGAAAGAGTGCAAAGTTTTAGTTTAAACTCATTGCGCCTGTCTCTCCTGACTCCTGTCTCTGTGTCTGTCCGATTGAGGTGGGAGAGAAAAAACGTGAGGAGCTTTCCATATCACGAGAACGCGAGGGTATGCAATCTAGCGTGTTCGTGTCCGATATCGTGTCGCTTATTAGATACTGTATGACATTCGAATGTGAATGTATGATGCACGACGCTTGTTATAGGGGAGATATATTTCCGTGGCATTTTTGGACTGGGCGGGGTAGCTATATGCACTTATCATATTGACTTTTTTGTTCACGACCTTTAACTAGAACATATGGAGTAGTTGTCAATATAAGTACCGTGACTTCCTCCATCTTACATGACGGTAGTAACAAACCCTATTATTAAGGTTAAAATTTTGGAGTACTAAAGTGAAAGTATTTTGTATATTTCGTAAGGTTTTTAATTTGATAATTACAAGTATGAAATATGACTAACCAACTATATGAGTTAGGCATATATGGTTAAAGTTGGATGGGAAGTCATAATCCAATAAATTTGGTAGAACAACTTACATTACTCCGTATGTTATTGACATAAAGCAAGTTATAACAATTCACACGATAGCTGATTATTATTGGTGACTTTTTTCCAGTTTCAGAATAAACATCTTATAACATGTTTTTACCATACAAACGAAACCGTGGTTAAACAACCCTACGTGAAACTCTACACAACTAAATTAGTGATTGAAGAAATGAAGAGGATTATATATGGGAAATTGAGAGATAAATTGAACATAATTTAAAATGGAAATTCGTACTTACCATTCCCTCGCAGATTTTTCAAAACTCTTTTATGATACACTGACTTCAATAATGTCGACTAGCAACTTGTAAGTGTTCCCAATTCCCATTGAGAGTTGGGAGTGTGATCTCTGAACAAAGAGTGAATTTCAAGATACGTTACATGCAAATATATCATCACAAAATCATGCTTGAATGTAGACACTCTCATGGGTCTTGTTCAGGGTTTGTAATAACTAATTAATTTAATATTGTAGTATAATGGAATATATGGTTTATGGATATGGCTATTGCTTAATGACCTAAGCATATTAAGTCGATTACGATCTTAGTATCTAAATGTATGGATAAGTCGTAAGTGGCCACATTGATATATGTCTTTGGAAGCAAGGTCGTTGGTCCAATCCCGATTATGAGAATTATTTCCGTTTTAATCTCTCATACAACATTAACTGATCATGTACGCACCTCCAACAAATTCCGAAATTCAGATTCGATTTCAAACCATAACACAACAATAGTGCAATTTTGGTTGGACTAAAGTGGAACCATAACATTTTCAAACTCGGCCAACCCAAAACATTGTCCGAACAAACGTGCACAAATGTTATTACTGTACTTGTAAATCATGGGCCAATACGAAACAAATCTGGACAAAACCCACATCCTCAAACACAGTGTGTGTTCTTGATTTGTGTGCTTTATGTATCGCTATCGAATTTAGTCTGGATTCGAGTCGAGAACATTTACGAGTCATCAAAGTTTATGAATTTAGGATGATTGAGTGATTGACCCATCTTTGATCTTTCTGAAACCCAACAAAAAGAAAGAAAGAAATGATAATTGGGAAGGTGGGGTTAGGACTGAGTACAACCACCGTGTGTGGTGGCGGATTGCGGCGGAGAAGGGGAGGTTTCTGGGTTATCGCGGCGGTGAATAACAGCAACAAGAAGCAGAACCACTATGCTGTTCTGGGTGTCCCTCGTTCTGCTTCTTCTGCTGATATTAAGAAGGCTTTTCGGGTTCTTGCTCGCAAGGTAATTGCTTTCAGAATCTCCCTTCTTTACGCTTTGATTTTCGATATTTCATGTGTTGCGTATTTAGGAAGCCATTAGTTTTGAGTGTTAGTATATGTGTATGTATGGAATAATGGAAATCTATGGCTGATTGAGGGGTGTTTTGGTAGACAATTGAGTAGAGTTATGGGGAATGCAAGAAAATGAAATGTCCGAAACCGCGGTTGCGTAGATTTTGAGCTCCCTAGGGCCTGAATTGGTTGATTTTTAGATCATTTAGACTGTTAAAGTTGCTCTTGTGGTGTTCTATTGTGTAAGCCAATGAGCATACCTTTTAGGTTAATAAACTTATGAACTTATGAGCATATTGTGTAGGGACTAGGGAGTATATGCTCGCGAAATTGGATTTTAAGATTTTGATTGCATTATAGTCATGATTGTGGTGGGGGAGGGGGATTCGTCTTAGAGATTCAGAAAGCTTTTCATTAATGGTTTGTCGGAAGCAGTCTCTTTGTGATCACGGGGGTTAGATTAGGGTAGTGATTTTTACACTCCTATTGATCTTTACACTCCCCATTGTGAGTTGCATTTCCCAAAGTGGGGGACCTCACTCCTCTCACAAGGAGTGTAAAGATCAATGCGAGGAGTGTAAAAAATCACCACCCATTAGAAAGGACCTAATTGTCCAACACTTGGTTGATGGGGATTAGATTGGTGAGGCAGAACGGCAATCGCCACCCTTCTGGAAGTAAAAAGTCTCTAAGATAGTGCAGTTTTACATTATGTGTTTGTATTGTCTTTGTAGACATGCTAAATCTATGTGTATCATAGTCTCATAGGTCACGTTAAACATTTACCACGAATTGCCGTGATGATACTGCATGTCAGAATAGAGGATTCAGAATAGTTTATGTCGTATACGACTTACACTGGTCATTAATGGTGGTAATCAGTGCGCGCACACACACACACGCACAAAATAAAGGAAAAATGCAAGAGAACGATCTTAGAGTGGTTATGTGTAAAAGTAGTTTCACAAGTACAAGTTTACATCGAACTTGACAACCCTCACACAAATACCAACCTAAGAACCCGACTAAACTCTCTCACTCAAAGGATCTTATATGGAGAAACCTCACACAGCACTCTCTCTACTGCACTATCTCAATACAACTTAAGGTCCCATATTTATAAGACTGAACGAGTTTTAAAGCCTTGTAGGACTAAATTAGTACTCTCCATACATGCATTTACACGACTATATGCATGTCTCTTCATATTCAAATAATGTAAGTTAAGTTTTCAACATTAAGCTGATGAGTTAAAGGATCATAGAGAGGGAGCAGGACAAACGTACCATTGAGAAGCTAATTCTCTTTACTATTCGAGGTATGACTTATTTTAGAAGATGCGCTGAAATTCTGTTGCAAAAACTATGTAGAAAACTACTCACAGATGTCATTTATGTTTCCTTACTGTTACATGTCTAGGCTTGGCTTACTAGTTTAGCCTTCTATTGTCCAAGATTGGTACATGGATTATTACTTACTCCGTATTAGACAACTGTTTCGCACATGATTCTAACTTAAACCATGTATTTGGATATAACTAGCATTAATACCTGAGGTGGGAGGGACTTAGACAGCAGCGTACGGCCTCAGTGTAATCTCGATTGCATGTCAGCATACCAAAACCACCAGAAAACTAATTAGAGAAATATCTTTTGAGGCGAACCTGGATTACATAAATTCTTACAATATTTGGATAGTGACATTGGAGAAGAAGGGAGTGAAGGGAATTTTGGAGTTAAAGGGAAAGAAAGGAAAGGGAGAGAAGAGATTTGGGAGGAACCGTATCTCCAACCTTTTGAATAAACCAAGACCTTTCCACGATGTCGGCTTTGCTATGGGCTAGTGCTTCTCATAACAGCACCACATGGAAAGCTGACGTTGATGGATGCTGTGCTTTACATCCATTACATGGTTGCAGAGGCTGGAAGAAGAAAAAAAATCACCTTTGGAACAAGAATTAGCAGGTTTACCATTGGATGCATTATATATGCATGAATTTGAGTTGCTCAGATTTTCCTTCCTTTCCTTGCCCTTGATTTATCATTTAACAAAAGATGAATTCGGATCCCTCCCTTCCCCCCCATTTCATCCATCTAAACAACTTTTGGTTAATCATGTTTAAATTTTTTTTTTTTTTTTGTGGCTGAATAAAGGTAGAATTAACACTCAAAAGTTACGACCATAATTGGTTATAGTATTGAAGTATTGAACTAGATGTCATATATCTGCTTGACTCTACATAATTTGATTTTGGGAGACAACTTTTGTTACCTGAAAGGCTGAAACTATCAGCAGTGTCTTTTGCTACCAGTAGACATACAATTACAATAACACTGATTATAAACTTTTTCATATAGAGATTATGGGCTTATGGCAACTGATACTTGCCAATCATGATTACGATGTCAGACTGCTTGAAATCCTAGTCTTTCAGAATCTTGAATTTTCCTATGTTTTTCAGCTATGGAACTAGTGCTAATGACCTGATAAAGACTTAGCCGATGGAGGAATTGGTTAGTCTTGCATTGTTTGGTTAGAAAACAGCAAACATGATACTGTCTATCAACTGCAAGCTTAGTGCTACATTATCTCAGTATCCATCAGTCCTGGGCATTGGCTGCTTCTTTAAAATGAAGTGAACCTACGTGTCATCTAGTTTGAGACGGGTCTTAAGTTTATCTGACGCAAACATAAGCTAACACTAATCATATTGCATGCTGGAGGATTCTTTTTTATTGCTGCTGCAAGAGTAATAATCGAGGGAAATAGGCACACAGTCCTATTTCGACATACTTTACAGTATTATATATCTCATATGGAAGTATGTTCCAGTGCTCCCATGAAATTCTTGTTTGTAGTTCCTTATATGCAAATCTTCTAGGGGAATTTCTTGATCAGAAATGCAATTTGCTTACTTTTACTTTGTGTCGCAGTGGCATCCTGATGTTAGCAAGGATTCAGGAGCTAGTGAAATGTTTAAGAGTATACACCTGGCGTATCAGGTGAGCAACTTCTCTTTTCTTTCATTAGGTTTATGTATGTAGTCTACTTATACATGGCAAGTAATTGTTTGCGTCTTCTCTTATTTAGGTACTATCTGATGAAGCCACGAGGATTCAGTACGATCGAGTGCTCAAATCTCACGAGTATGCCACTGAGCCCAGTAAAAGGAATATATTTTACGATTTTGGGACTGGGGATGAAGTAAGGGTGTACGGATGGGGTGAAGTAAGGCGAAAGATTCAAAGAGACAGATTCCATAAACGGTATTATGATGGAGGGGAAAATTTCTCTTACTACACTGAATCAGACGAACAACCTAAAAAAAATACATCAGTTGAAGAAAGAGGTTCATTCATGGAAGTCATTCAATCAGTTTTCCTATCTGTCTTTCTAATGCAAACACTTGGCTGTCAGCTCTCTCTTATGTACAGCAGCATGATGGCATGCTTTGATCGGAAGTTAGATGCTGGGTACAAACTCGGCTACTTGGTCGCGTGGGTGTTGGGTGGTAGAGGTGGCGTTCTCCTTTCCATTTGCCTCTCGTGTGCAAGCTGGGCATTTGGCAAGACCAGCAGCAGCATTGTGACTGTAGTGATGGTAGCCATGTGGGTCGGATCAAATATTCTGAGTTACACGCCACTTCCACAGGGTGCGCTTCTTGCACTTCTGTACATGTCCGTTAAGCTGCAGGGCGATCTAAACTAAACCAGAAGCGCGCCTTTCTCTGTATTTCTCATCTACTAGTTCCTCTCATCTACTAGTTCCAGTGACCTCTCTTCTAGTCGAGGTTTTTGTATATAACTTTCCGTAGCCACAGATTCAGTGTAACACTACTCCTCTCATGAGTCATGACCATGTATGTAATCATCAGCAGTCAACAGAAATAAGCATTGCTCCGGAATGTAAACCTCCTGCTATCTTGTAAATTGTTGGGAAAGATTCGTCATAGAAATGCAAATGCAACATCATTCTTGAATGATTTACGTTGTTCTCTATCGACTCGATTCTTCTAGAAAAAAAACCCAGTGTAATCGAAGCTATAATGTATTAAAGAAAAGTCCCCTTTGCTTGATGTTACTGATAAGTCATACCAGATTTCTGAAACAGCAATTCAGACACCAGGAGTAACTTATACTCAGCTTCATTAAGCAAAAAAGGGTAAATTCATTCATCAACCTAACTAAACAAGTAAAAAAAAAAAAAAGGTAACATTCTGGTAAAAACAACAAAGATTTTGCACCTCTTTCTCATAAATTTTGGTTAGAAATCCCCAATTACAACACAATTAGACAGTCAATCTTGAGACAGAAGCAACAACATTAAGAATTTGATCACTGATTTCACTTAATTTCATCATTGGGTTGGGTGTATACAATTTCTTCTTGCACAAAACTTTACAACATCATCATAAATCATAAATTTCTATGAACTCCTAACTTTTTCTTCTGTCTTCATCCCCTTCAAATTTCTCCATAAATATCTCCCACTTGCCATATCAACAAATACCCAAAAACCATCTTGTATCATCTGCACAAACAAAAAAAAAATCATCAGCCACATTATCAACATTACCTTAGTGTCGCAAAGACTCCCGCTTTACAGAACTCGAATATACGCACGTCTTACCCCTACGTCGAGAATGTAACACTAATTTTGACCCAATTTGGAAAAACAAAAAAATACCCAACATAAACATTACCCCAGGGCCGCAAAGGCTCCCGCTTATACCGAGGTAAAGCGGGTCATATGTACGCAAGTCTTACTCCTACGTTCAGAATGTAACACTAATTTTTACCCAATTTGGACAAAACAAAAAATAACCAATTAGAAAAAGGGTAAAAAAGAAAATTACCATGATAAAATTCCTTTCTTGTTTATCAATGTTGAGTTTTTCCTGTGCAATGATATCTTCTTGAAAAAGCGACGTATTCAGCTCATCATCATCATCATCATCAGAACGGAAAGATCTCCAAGCATAATACCCAGCTAAAATTGCTGAAAAAAACACCAATATGAATCGTAATGGACACATTATTCAGCTAATTTTTCTGGGATTTTTTGTGGGGTTTCTTAAATTGGGATTTTTTTTAAAATAAATTCTCCTGAATTGGGTTTTTCTTTCTTTCTGGAATTAATTAAAGATCAGAGAGAAAGAGATTGAAGAAATTATTGGAAAAACCTTAGCAGGAGAATTATCAAGAGAGAGAAAAATAAAGAGGGATGAACTTTTTTTATAATTATTGTGATGTTTTATTACATGAATTTTTATTTTTATTTATATGTATAATTTAGTATTTGTATAATTTAATTAGGAAAAAATTAAGGGAAATTGTGTAATTGGAGGATTAGGTAACGCGGTAGGAGACGTATATATGAATTTGTCGTAATTTGACTAGTAGTAGGAGTTGGAGTTTGTATTATTTTTATTAATTTATGCAAAGTCAAATTGTTACGCCAACAACTATTGGAAATGCGTCGTGGTTCGCAACAACTTCAATCTTTTTGATGAATCATTACATCATGGACATGGGAGTGAGTTACCGCCGACGCTCGACGACGGGTCGGATGATGTGGTAAACGGTTTGATTTTTGTTTCGAGTTTGAATTCTATTTTTATGAGAATATGTTTATGACGAGAGGAACGGATAATTTTAGGTGTGTTATGCGAGTTAGACTTGGAGGTAGGCGGGGCGATATTCTTGCGAGTAGATTTTTTTTTTTGGTGGTGAAACTGCGGGAAAAACCCAACGCGAACAAGTAGATGAGAACGACTAAAAATAGTATAAAAAAGAGACGAGGAATACGGAGCACATATAGTGAAATCGTGATTTATCCGTTAGTTGACATTCTTGACATATTCTTCAAATTGGATCACATCATTGATCGTGGGGCGGCATGTAGTAAGGGTAAGTGGATACAAGGAATTGATTGTAGGTGCGTTACGCGAGTCAGATTTGAATGTAGACGAGGCGAAACTGTTGTGAACTAGACAAGGAAGCAAAAACATTAGGAGTACATGACTACTCGTACATGTTGAAGTTGTGATATACTCCGTATCCAATTAGTTGAAAAATTCTTGGCATATTCCCCAAATTGGCCAATGTGTGACATCAATCACATGATCAATTGTGGGCGGCATATAGTATGATGGAGCTGAGTTTGACATGGAATTGAAATAATCGTATCTTAAGCAATTTCAACTCTAATACATCAATTCGTAACTCATAAGAGGTTTTTCGCCTTTTTAAATGGGGTGTTCAGGTCCGATGATGATCCGACTTTTGCAATGGCCGCCCAAACACACCCCCGAGACCAGTAACGTCATCCTCCCATGAACGAAATCGGGGCATTACACTCCTCTTTGACTTGTTTTGTCCAATTAAACGAGGGAATTGCGGATGTGCTTTAGATTTTGATGATAACCTCACTCAAACAGTCCAAATTTTAACCAATAGCTAGATTGCGAAAATATTACGATAGCCCCGGGTGTATTACCCCCAACAACACATTTATTATTAAAATAATAAGATATCAGCCCCCTCTTTCTCCACATTAAGCAAATCCGGCGGCACTGGCTAGATTGACAAGAGAATACGCAACTTAGACTGACATTGACAACTTAACATCCATCTTTGAAGTTTCTTTCGTGAAAAATCAAACTCTCAATCATCTAAAACGACATTAGATTACAGTGAAGTGTTATAATTGCGAAGAGGGCGACGTGAAGGGCAGGCTTGTATATGTTAAGACAAGCCTGCATGCTGGCCGATTATTTCTTGAAATCGGCCATTGTTACGCATTGAGAGAAAATGAGAATTAAACAGTAAACGTGAGCCAAATGATCAGGACCCTAACACAGTAACACCGTACTTACCATTAACCAGGGGCGCTCTTAGACCTTTGGAGTCCCCTTCTGATGTCCTTCACCTCGTTATCAGAATGCCAACATATTTCACATGTAGAACTGCAACAACGGCCAAGCTCGTCATCAAAAGCTCTTGCCAACTCCAACCAAGGCATACCCTGAATTCATACCCTGAATCTGTATGATGAAAAGGACCCTGAATTCATACCTTGAATCTGTATGATGAAAAGGATGATCTTTTGGCTTGACACTTTAGCTCAAGAATGAACTTCAGGTAACACGTGTTCGTATATGGCAATAGACGTACAACTCTGAAATTGCGACCACCAATCTCTTTTCAAAAGTTTAATTTTCAGGGGCAACACTTAATACAAGAAACAAAGTCTCACATGGAGATAAGGAACATCCGGCAAAAGGCAGATCCGGTGATACAGCACTATAATATCGATTTAGTTCACTACATTGACAAGCAACATCTAATCAAATTTCACATGACGATCCCTTACAAGCTCTATCAGTAAATGTGTACTTTCATCAACCTGCTCCAGGCAATAGTCGACACAGTTAACAGATCAGTATCATTTGATCGACTGTGTTAGCCAGCATTAAACTTAAAATCCTAAAGTGAATTTAAGCAACCTAGTTCACCAAATTCAAAACTAGATTCATTCGAACCTTTTCACCTTTCAACATTTCAATTCAAAGAACAAAACTCACTATATAAGAACACATCTCATTATGCTACCAACCAGTTCAGTGGCAATGCAGAGAAACATTTGCTACGTTATTGCACCTATCAAAACTGACGACTTGGTCACCTTCCATTATCCCATTTTTAAGGGTGGGAGGACATTGCCAGGTGGTTGGTGAGATGAGACCAATAAGATAATTTACAGTTCGGAAAAGCTCAAGTCCTTCAACCTCAATATTTTGATCATTTCAAGGACGATATATAATTAAACAACTACGGAGTAATACACAGTTCACGGAGGTAGTGGAAAATTTGGATGGAATGGAAAAGAAAGCAAATAAAGTTAGCTGATTTCCTTATGTTTCGTTTGCAAGTGCATACGACTAGTCGATAGGATTACTCTCTTTTAAAAGTTTTCTTCTTATCAAACCAAAGATTGTGATAATTATTTACTCTCTTTTCCTTTTCCTTCCTCTCTTTCCATCTATCCTCCATACCATTCTTTGACAACATTATGAAACCAAACAAGCTGCATAGATAGCATTTTTCAGAATACCACAAATTCACAATGCTCAAAACAGATTCAGAACTTACATCACAAGGTTTCTAATCTACTGCATCATTTATCACCCTTCATGGAGTCTCCGTTTCTTGTGTTTCTTCGCCCCATGGTAACTACTAGATAATGCACCCCCATCAACACTAAGCTCTTCTCCTATCCCTTCAATGTCGACCCATTTCCTTGAACCCCTACAAGACAAAAATCATTAACTATGTACACTAGACGACACAACTTAAAGATTGCCTGCTGAGTTACAGTAAAAACTAGCCCGCAGAGTTAAAATATTATTTGTAGCAGAATTACCTTCCAGCCGAGGATAATTCGCCTGAATTCTTACTCAACCAGCGAATATCGCCAGTTGTCGGTGGCTGCAAAGATCCAGTAAAGTGCAGTGTTTCCTCGTCAAAACTGTAACATGTAACAATGTCAAGACTTAGATGTAAAAGCCCCTGGACAATCTCTCATAATGGATAATCTATCGATTTGTGCTTAGGAGATTAAACTATATACATTGGGTTACATTACACCACATGGGCATCATATACAAAGCAACAAAATTTTGTGATCAACATATTAGAACCAACAGCTTTTATCTCCAAGATGTCTCATTCATAGTTCAGTTCCAAATTTGTTTCTCAAGAGAGACCATGTTTACTATAATAATGCTAGGGAAGCTTTAAAAGCAAAGAAGCCTAATTTACTGAGAGAGAATTTCACCTTTCGACTCTAAAACGAATAAGAGATCCAACTTTAATCACATGGCGCTTATCTGATGTGCTGCGGAAGACTTCTCGTCCATGTTTCTACACCATAATACATTACAATTCAATAGGGTGAAATTGTGAAAATATAGTAGAAATAAATGTACTCCAGAGAAGAAAAATCAAACAAAATACCAATATAAAGGGCACATACAATTTTGAATTTGAATTCATCACGAATGTGTTCCTCAGTTATGATTGCTGCTGAGAATCCAAGAACTACAACATGAATTGCATCTTGTGCAAGCTTCACTATTTTTCCTTCTGGGAAAAATAAAACGGAATATAAGAAATCGAAATAGCATGCAACAGCCAACCAGGTAATCCATGTTCTAACTTTTTACATTGAAACTAATGTATATATCATGCCAATTGACAAGTTCACTAATAAGATCAGGTACTGTGCAATGAATTCTGCTTCAAGAAAACGAAGATTTCCAGAAATGACAAAGCCAAAGAATATATCAACAGGTTATAACAACATACCTAAATATGTTTCTGGCTTTGGATCAAAAAGTAGGAGATTAGCCCTCAGGTTAATACCAACGAAAGGATATAGCGACAGAATTTTCGCAAGCTTGCTCTGAATGACAAAATCATAACCCAATAATACGCCACCAAAAGTCTCATTAAACCTGACATGGAAAGCATAGAGAATCAGAAACGGCTCAATGAAACACCGCATTCTTCTCAAGGGTCAAAAAGAATTGAGCGAGCCATCTTAGTTGTCAACAACAACATGAGCTTCCGATCTTAAGTGAATGACAATTTTACGTACAATATCAACAATATTATCAGCATTATTCTTTAGCTATATAAAGATTATACAGGGAACATTATAATCACAATTCAAGAAGATTTGGAAAGATCATGTCTCCCATCTATCATCCTTAACCATTAGTATGAGAGATTACAACATGAATCCAGCTCACCTACGAGCTCAGCCAGATTGAAATGATGCGGTTTCTCCCCAGGTAATAACGGCACTATGACTGTAGAATCAAATGGGGAGGGGGGGGGGGATGCTACCATATGATTCACCAATCTTTTACAAATCCCCATCATCCATGAAAACCCAAACAATGAAATTTACTTCCTTTCCTTTGTAGCTCATTCTCTATAGTTTCTCATACCAAAATTCAAGCTAAATTGTATGCATCCCTTCAGAGCAAGCCCTCCAAAGGTCTACCTCTCCACCAGTGCCTAATCTTATCCGACCAACTCTCTAAGCTCAAATGTAGCCACACTTTGAGTACTGAGCTGCTGGCATTCAGAATCACGAGAGAAAGGAAGAACCAGAAGCTCAATTTGTCCTCAAACCCAATGCCTTTACACTGAATTACGAACTACACCTCCAAACTCAAGTGCAAGACTTGTAAAACAACCCTTCCACTACTCAAGGGTGGACAAAGGACCTAGAGGGTTGCGAACAACTTGTCTTGAACTCCAAAATTATGAGATATAAAAGATAATAAAGATCGAACCTGTACTCAGAAAATTCCTACAGAACACGCTCGAGAAAGAAACAGCCTTTTTCATTCCACGATACCACCAGCCCTATATACTACTAACCCTAGTCCTCACCACAAGTACACTACAAGAAATAAAATTTCAATCCTTTTCTTACAAAACTTCAACCCAAAAAGAAAAAACAAATAAAGTCCTCCTCTCCATAGCACCACTAACATCCCTTCGAGTTAGAGCTCTGCCTCCTAGCCAGTGGCGAATCCTTCGAGTCCAACACTCCAACCTCCAACCTCCAACCTCAAGTCCAGCCATAGCGTAAAGTGTTTGGTTTTGTACACTCATTTTCATTAAAGATATATTATACTCGTACCAGACCACCTACAAAAGATGCACCCGAAAGACACCATTTCTTACCAATCCCCAATTCTCAATAGAACCTTTCTTACTCACCAATTCACCATCTTAACCTCACTCAAAATAAAGTAAAGTAAAATCCAATAATTTACGCCCCAACCCCGAGACGGGTACGAATCAACTCATACCAGCTCACTCATATACAATCAAGTGAACTCAGATACAGTACCCCCAACCTCAACCCCAAAACGGGTACGCATCAACTCACACCAGCTCACTCCGATAATTTACGCCCCAACCCCGAAACGGGTACGAATCAACTCATACCAATAATCCCTAAAAATTCTAAAGACTTGTCATTTCACTACACTACCAATTCTACTGCGCATATCTATCAGCATGAGATATAGTACCTAAATTTGAACAAAATAAAACCGACCCACATAAAATAATCCGAATTAAAAAAGACCCACATAATTAGAATAATAAATTACAGTAAAAAAGATTGAAAAGAGGAGAGAGAAAGAGGAAGAAATAACTTGAAGAGGGAGGAGCTGAGTTGTTGTTTGACAGCATCATTGACAGAGCCTGTTTTAGAGGGTGGTATGAAAACCACCAAATTCGCCTCTGAATACTTTATTGCTTCCATTCGATATAATTTTGAATAGCTTGTGGATGAAGCTTCACTCTTTGGGAATGGCGGCTCTCTTTTCTTTGTTTTGTCGCAGAAGTCAGGGGGGAGGAAGATGAATAAAATGAGGTCTTTTGAAGTTTTAGTTGGTGGGCTTGGGTCGGGTCGGGTCGGGTATAAATGACAAGGGCCAAATAGTAAAAGAGAAGGTCGGTCCATTATCAAATTCACCCCAAAGCCCCAAATTGAAGGTCCAGGTAAAAAGTTTGTAAGAATTTGTGAGATAAAAATGACTAATGAAACTGGATTTTTCTGTGCTTTGTGATAAGAAAATTTGATTTCACAAGAAATAAGACGAATTTCCGATAAAACATTGTATGTATGGGTCGTTTGAATATGAATGAATAACGTATTATCTATGATTTACTTTACCTTTAAGTTGGACCTTGACCAAAGAAAATTTCAAGTGACAACGAACATGTCACTAAGGTTTAAAACATTTCTGAAGATGTAATAGCAATCCAAATGAAGGCAAAGTACTAGACCAAAAATCTCTTATTTATGTTCGCACCGATGAGGTCTTAATCTAACCTACACATGTTGATATAACGAAATTATCAAATAAGATATCTGACAGATTAACACAGAGAAATATTTACACACACGTCATCAGCAAATCCGAAATCGAAACTTTTAAAGAAGGATATCACTCATGACACAAATTGTCACACCATCATTCCCAACTGTCACACGTATTTCTTAGTTAAACACCAACCAACTATTACTACACAATTTACACACATTGACACATACACAGACAAAACCTTGTCATTACAACGTGGCAAACTGGCAATAAAAGACATAGAAACATTTACACACGCGTAATCAGAAATCCTGAAATCAAAACTTTTTACAACTTTAAACATTGCTATAGAGAAGGAAATCACACGTGATAACACATTAACACACACACAAACAAAATCTTGTCATTACAAATGACGATAATATTTACACACGCGTAATCAGAGTTCCCGAAATCAAAACTATTAAATAACCCAATTTTTTTTTTTTTTTTTTTTTGAAGATTGGGTAAATAACCCAATTAGCTTCTGCTCAAACAACTTTACGCACATTGACACATACGGAGTACACAAGCAAAACCTTGTCATTACAAAGTGGATAATAAGAGACAGAAAAACAAAGAAAGAGGAGAAGAGAGAAACAAAGAAAGAGAATTGTCGAAGAAGATTAGAAGAATAGAAGAAAGAAATGGTGTTGAACAGCCAGGTGGTAGTGGCAGTTGCAAATGTGTCAGCAAATGTATGCCAATACATAGCATGTAACCCAGAACATCTGAACAGCAATCAAGTGTTAGATCTTCTCTTTTGTTTCCCTTTTCAGCAGATTCGTCGTCTTTCTCTTTGTCTCACCACTTTTTTCTGTTTCCCTTATTCTTCTGATCCCCTTTTTTACCCCTCTTCTTCTTCATCTTCATCATCTTCTTCGGATGATGATGGTGATGGTGGTAATAATTCTGGGTATGATCCTCACTCTGATTAGTAATTCTGTTGATTACCCAGTTTTTTTTACCACTTTTTGTACAGGATTATGATGTAAAGTTTTGATTTTTACACCAAAGTTGTCATCTTTTTATAAATTCTATGTAGAGATATTGTAGAACCCTTTTTTTTTTAGATGATTATGATTGGGGGTTTTTGCAAATTGCAATTGATATTCTTGATTAATGAATGAATGGATCGATGAAATGAGAAATTTGTGTTATTATATAATCTAGGTTTTGTTATGTTTCTTTGGTTTCTTGATTTAGAAAGTGTTTATCATATGATATTAATGATATTTCATGTAATGCAATTAGTGTATGTGATCAGAAACTGGTCAATTTTCTTTGTGTTCTGTTGAAAGTGTTCTGATTTTCGAAGTTTTGTTCTTTGTGATTGTGGGTATGAGGTGAATTCAGTTAAGAGAATGTGGTGTTATCTTGGCTGTGAATCTATGCATTTTGTTGTTTTTGGATTATGACATTTGATATTCGTGCCAAAAGTCGAACTTTTGAATGGATTGTGGCTGTTTTCTTGACTAGTAGAAGAACTCTGGATTATGATCAAAGAATGAGAGATCATGCTTAGGCTTAGATAAATTTGATTAGAGTGCATTTGTCATAATCGTATCAACTTATCGCCATGCGTATTCAGAAATAAATCCTGAATGGTAGTACCTTCTGAATTTTGAGCTTGAAATTGTGCTTGAGAGTGTTGCAACCTCGGCAAGCTGAATGCTGGTAGTTGTATTGAATATTAGACATTTAGCAAGTGTATAGTATGTGAATTGTGGTGGGGAGTGTGCCAAACTCGGCACTCTTGTCTTACGGATGGTTGGCAATCCTTGTTTTTCTGCAACGATTGAGAAGTTTGATATGCAAGTTTCAGAACATTTCAGTATTAAGTTGTATGTTGATCACATATAGTATACCATTGGACACTGTATATGTTCTTAATTCTGAACATTTGGGTATGGAAGATCCTGAGGATGGCTGAGTTTCCGACTTTCCGTTTTTACATAAATCCTCTAGGGCTTAAGAAGTCAGGAGAATCATCTTATTAGCAATTTTCCCTTTCACAGTTTGTCATTTAGATTATCAGATAGTGATCTTACAAGTACTGCACGAAGAATGCCGGAAAATGGGTTTGTTTATGCTGCATTCTGCAACTTAAAATCTCAGCAAATTGTTTCTGTACTTTCTACTCTACTCCTATGTAATTGAATAGCTGATTTCATTGCATGAGCAAGTTAGTTTTTGTTAATACTATCTGTCTTTTTGTTCGATAAGAGTGTATTCTTGAAGTGTTACCGATTATGCTCCCGACAGACTGACAAACTGTGAAATGCCATGTTTACTTGAAACTCAAGACTAGTTGGCTAGTTGCACGTTAGTGTGATTTAGAAGCCTCAGCTTGCAACTGCTGGAAATTTCAGCCTTTTGTCTCGTTCTTTTGTAATTTGCTCAGCTAAACTGGCTTCTGCAACACACTCTGGGTTCGTCAGTTAGTAGCTTCCCGCAGGTGATCCTCGTTTTAAATTTAACTGACAGTGATTGGATGCAAATAAACTTCAAAGCATCGGTTCATCACTGTCAGGCGGATCCACCAAGATTGTCCGCAGGTCACAAAATCGACCATTACTGATACGAAAAATTGTCAGGCGGATCCACCAAGATTGTCCCCGGGTCACAAAATCGACCATTATTGATGTGAATAGCCATCAATGACCGGGTATTTCATTCGTTATTTGGTCCATGAGTTCAACATGATTTAACAACTTGGTTAAATTTTCAAGGCTTCCTGCCCTTTTCATTGAATCTGTCCACTCAACATGTGCAAGTACCATAGATTTAGAGGCATGCAATTGGATGTTAAGTATATATGAAGTTTGTCAAAGATTACCAATACTTGCGGAATGAACTTTTGGACCAGTCACCGGCATTATACTGACTACTGACTAGTGATTACAAAGTTGTTCTTTTCATACCCTGTAGCTGTGGAATTGATGGTTTACCAAATCAAATGTCACCTATACTATTCACAGCCATTTTCGAGTACTGTTTATGATAACGGTAATGTATAGTCATTCGTAATGACGATACAAGACAAATGAATTGTCGTTCATACTATTCGTTGTCGAGAACGAAAGTGGCTTTAATTGCTCATTTGATTCATGTTCAGCTCCTAGTAAAGATTATTGAGCTTGTTCATAGGAGTATATGACAAGTCAACATTTGCTGGTTGTCTCAAAAAAAAAAGTGCCGATTTTGCTTCGGCATTTCAATACCTTCTAAAGCAAATATGTCCATCATCGCCAAAAAAAAAGATGTTTATACTGTCTGTTTGCAATCAGAATCTCAGATCATACATAGAGCCTGATAGCACAATGGGAGAGTATCAATAACCGGAAAACTCTCAACTCAGAACACTAAAACCAGGATTATTGCAGGACAAGGACAGAAAAATTACTAATCTGACCGCAATGCATCTAACCCGAGTCAGAGGCAAGTTGCATCACTGCAGACTCGTATTCATTAAGAGATCGATAATTCAAGAAGTCGACCATTCACAATCTTCAAAAACGAGTCAGATAGATGCAAATCCATGTAACCTCCTTGCGGTCCACAAGAAACCTGTTACCTGTATGCTACCCCACTCCCAAAAAATCAACAGTGAAGGATAAAATGGATCACAAGGGGCAATTTTCGAGCAAGTAACTTCTTAAAGTATGTTCTGCAGCTATGAGATACAAATCTAATGATCATCTATACTTCGCATGCTTTGGCAAGATAATCACATCCATTATAAACTTCTAAACCAGGCTGATCCAATTCTTCTTCTTTCAAACATACACAGCGCTTGCTCATTTGCCCCGTCAATGCAATTTCAACTGGTCTCTGCATTAGCCTTGGATGGCCAATATCACACCAAACCTGATAAAGGCAGTCCGAGTATAACACACGAATCAAATATTGAAGAAAGTACTTGTATAAATGAAGAGGGTCAGTAACAAGAAAGCAAGCAATGACGAATTTATAGCATCTTGTTTTAGACTCTTAGTAATCAAGTTCTTCTACGTAATTTTCTAGCTCAAACCCCAAAACAATTTGTAAGTATAGAAACATATACTCGGCAAAATCGTGATGTCATCAAGTACTCTCCTCCAGTCCCTCCTGCCCACTCCACATTTTGGGCATAGTCATACAGAAACCTCACTTGAGCGATCAACAAAGCAAGGACACAAACCCGAGGAGATTTCAAGAAGCAGGGATGAGTACAATATTCCATAGAACTTACCTCTCCACCTTCGTCCTGACTCCACTTTGAATTGCAACTTGGAACCTTCTCTTCCTCCCTTTTTTGCTTCTCCAAGAGCTGCGCACCTCTAGCTGCCTTTGCTTCCGCACCCTTCAAGTATTTTGTAGCCTGCCCTTGATCATCATAGTATCGGCCCACTAGCCTACCGGAAAATCTGCAAAGCAACCCAGGACAGCATTAAATTCTACTCCACCAGTACACTGCCTTCATAATTTCCGGCAGTAGAAAAACTCGAACAGCGAGAACGACAAGCATAAAAAAGAGTTGGAGAGAGACCTAGTAAATATGTAAACACTATATATGTTTGGTAAGCAAATTTGCAACAAGGACATGATTTCTGATTGTGCAAAGTGCAAGCACGTACATAAAGCTTTAGGAACCTCCCCTGAATTCTTTTTACTTGGTTTTCTCTTTCGGGGGAGAGGAGCATTTCATACTAGTTCAAAAGAATTAGACTTGATAAAAAAAAATCCTCAAAAGTCAGATGTCTTTGACTGATTTTAATCACTAGCAGATGTTTTTCCTTGGGTGTACCTTGTTTCAAATAAATTATAATAACACAATAACTTGGTGAGTCGATCAGCCTACACATCTTGCTTTATCTGCTATGTCCTAAGAAGTTAGTCCAGGTGTTGGTTAACGTGATGGTAGGTTTGTTGTCTTTTGTTGAATCTTTCCCTATGATGGATGATTTGGTAAGCCCAAGTCCTATAGTGTGCTTCCAATTACGACTGGCCAAATTGTTAATGCAAGTAATTAACAGTTCATGGAACTCACTTGTATGTTCTGGTGTAAAAATCACGCCATTCTACAATACTTTTTACCTGCAGATATATGAAATTAAAGTGATTTAAGTGTTTGCAGGTACACTTGCATGCAGAAGGGAACAGAATGCAATACTTAAACTTCATGGTCAGTAGCATATTAAGTAGGAGTAATAGTGGGTCCACAAAAGGCCAAGGGAGAATAATTACATCGCTGCTAGATAGCCCACGTAAATTGTCCGTGAGTCCATCTCCTGCATTCGAGAGTAACTGCAAACACTTAATCAGAATGCAAGTACGCATTAAATATAGAAATTACTTATAGCACTCTGTAGAAGCTGAAGCACTAGACTTTCCAAAAACTGAGCTCAATTACAGTTGAGTTACAACAGCATGAAAAGTATTCATTTATAATAAAATGTGCGTTGTGCCTTGAATCTTGATATATCTGATTCGTTGCTCTCAAGATTAATTCTTATCCTGGTGATGAGATCAAATGACAGCAAAGTAAAAGCTAAGAATATCTGCTAGAGTGACATTCAGGGAAAACATTATTGAATTTGATGTTAGAGTCCTAGAGGGTACAAATGATATTACATTGATGCCAATAATGTCCCGGGTCAGTATTGACGAAAGCCTTTTGTCAAATTTATATTTCATAATGTTTGAAGATTGTGGGAGGTATGATACTGTGACTCATGAGACTTAATTATCAATCAGATTGGTCTAGTTCTTCGCCACCAACAGCAAGAACAGACCTTTTTGCACCTCACTTCATCTTTGGGACAAACAATAATGACCTATTATTTTGTTCCTTACAATAACAAGGATCATAAGTTGCATTCCTGTCCTCCTTTCACTTGTGATATTCCTGATTCCTTTGTACCCTCACTCCTTGGAAGAGAAACCAAGGAGAAAAAAGGTTTAACCCCCAGATCAAATTTGGAGCAATTTGCATTCACAAGACGCTATCAGGACAGAAAGTGATCCTATTGTTTCTGACACATGAGCAAGTTAATAAAATAACTAAAATTACCATTCCATGTCAAAAAGTACCTTATGAACCACTGGCCTAAAATTTGTGCCAGACCTAAGTGTTGCATTCCCAAAAAATAATAGGGAGTATCAGGAATGACTTCTAAAATGTTCAACTGCTGAACATGTTTGCAAATTGGATATCTTACCTGTGAAGTTTCCTGAAACAAATGCACGCGAAGCATCTCTGCAATTCAAAGAAATGTAAAGACAGGCTGAAGTCAAGGCTACATACGCAGTTACATCCAGTGACAGAAACCAACTATAAGCATCATAACAGACACATTTCTCGCCTTTTCATAATAACATAAAGCATAAACAGGTTATTCTGGTTCTGTCAAGAAAAGCATGTGCAATTGTGCATGTGCCACTGCTTCACATCGAGCATTTAAGTGACGTCCAAAGTGGATTAAGAGAGTAGGTGATGCAGAAAGACTGGGATCAAGGAATGGCTTTGGCATTTGTGACCTGCTTGCTATTGATCAGCTGCAGGCTTAGGAAAACTCGGGTCGACGCTTCTAACTTTCAACAACAACATCTTTAAGCCCAATGCCTTAAAGGCTCCCGCCATAAGGCGGGGTAAGGGGGGGTCGGATGCACGCAACTACGCAAGCCTTACCCCTATTGAAACATAGAGAGGCTGCGCATGGATGACCCAAAATGAAAATGACGCTTTTAACTTTATGTAAAAAAATAGAGTTACAGCCTTAGGTGGACAAAAGTTAGTCTTGAGGCCAAGTCAGTCATTTGAAACTCAGTGGTAGTTTAAGGCTAGTACTTTGTAGCCCCTACCATAAATTTTAGTAGTTCAATGCTTCATAGTTCATCCATGTTTGAGGAACTATCATAAGTCAGTCTCTGCAAAATATGTGGTGCTCTAAAAATCAAGACAATTGTAACACAAGTTTCTACTTCTGTATAACAATACTTTGAGTTTAAAAGGTCAATCTTCCACAAAGTTTTGCAAGGCAATATACAGGCACTAGTTTCATTACGACAGGAAATTTTGAATATTGAAAAATGGGGACTTTGAGAGTTGAAACACCTCGTATAGAGAAGAAACATTAGTTGATCGATTTAGAAGGGGGCCAGCAGGATACTAACCTTCCGGCAAAGTGACTGTAAGATCCTCCGGTGCCATAATGAGATTTTCCTTTCGTTACATCAAATACAGAGCTGATCCATGGAAAATACATGAAAATGGAGAACAAAGCTCATTTAGATGTTTGCAGAAGCTGAAAATAATATAGTAACACTCCATCACTAAGAAGTAAGAACTAACATAAACAATCTTCATGCACGACTCCCTCCCTTTATTCATCTACTCCTCTAAGCAAGGGGGTAATGTAATGTCTAACTTAAAGGTTGTGTTTGGTTGGACGTAATGTAATGCAATCAATTGTAGTACAAAAATGTAAGAATGGAGTGGGAGATAAAATGAGTCACAAGGGGGCAGGAGTAATTGATTACATCAAATGAGGTAATCAAAATTACATGGGTTTGTCGAGTAATGGTGATTACCATTGACTCAATGAAGATTTGATTACATTGTAATGAGAATTGCAATCAAACCCCTCACTCTCCTCTATCTATTGGCAAAATCATTGGTGGTAATGGTGATTACATTACACCCAACCAAACAAGCCCACAGTAAGTATACTGGTTTACTGTACATTTTCTTCTTGAATCCACCCTTTCCAGTGACAATACTCAGTTACTTACAGGTGTTACAATATATGCCACATCCTGTCATCCAAGTTTTACCTCAAGTATGGAAAATTCAAGAGCAACATTTTACTCAAGGCCTCGTCATTGCCTATAGCCCTATTAGCCCCTATACTATCTTAGACCATAAAATTTCAGGCTAAGGTCCACTCGATAATGCCACATGATTTTCTAAACTCCTAATAAGTTCCTCGCATGGTCATGATGAACGCAATCTAAGAATGTAGCTCCAATCAGGGGAAACAACCCTCGACAATACATCTATTTAGAATCGCCACAAATCATTCCAAAGGCAGTATTTAGATTCTAGAGTACAAAGCATACGCAAAATCACCAACGCGAATGATGGTAGCTTTTGAAAAGAAAGACCATGGGTAAAGAAATGTACCCCAAAATTCCCAACAAGATGGGCAATTTCTCATTTGTTCCATTAAAAAGAGCCAATTCTTGCGGCGTGAACAATTTCTGCACACACATGATCATCTCGTATGAGTATTATTACTTACTACAAATATAATTGGTACTACAACATGTCAGATATAAAATTTACCAAGGGTTGATTTGTACGAGGCTTGAGGAAGAATGTATATCCAAAAGCCAATAATGCCACAGAAACTGCAATTCCTACAAATGCCGATCGACCCATTTCTCGATCGTCTTCTGGGGTTAAACCTTTATTACTGTATCGTAAGATTCACAATTCAGAAGCTGGTTAGCTCTCCACTCTCCTACACACTGTAACACCCACGAATTTCGACTAATTAACGAAACCTTTATTATGATACAAAACACGCCAAAATTCGATAATATTTACGCTAAACCCCGCAAATTAACAAACTATAAACTACCCTTTGCAAATTAAAAAGATCAAATCACATATAAACATAAATCATTTTGGATTTAAATCCCAGTATCACCTGAATTTCGCATAAACAGTCCGAAAATTCCAATTAAATTAATCATCACAATTAAACCCAAATTCTGAAATTTAATTCGAAATTTACTCACAATATGGTGTTATTGGAAAGAGGCGGCTGCAAGGTGGGGGGCTGGTGGTGCCGGGGTGGCAGCACGGGCGGACGGTGGTGGTTGGCCGGAGCAAAGCGAAAGTGGGCAGTGGGCAGCGTGTGATGTTGGTAGATAAATCAGCTAAACAAGCATCGCGCGGAGGTCAAGGAGACAGAAAAGTAGGAGACAGAAAGATTTTCATGAGTCTAGTTCGAGCTCGTAAGTCATAAGTGGTAGTTTGAGTTAAGTTTACGAAAGTCTAGAAGATACGGTTTTATGCTAACTTATTGGTTTGCCGATTTGTTGAGGATTGTGGCGGTGTTTATGTTTTTTTTAGTTGATCTTGGTATTTCTTGTTGCGAAACGAGTGTAGTTCCCCTATTTCAAAATGTGGATCACGGGTAAAGCGTAAGAGTGTAAGAATATCACATTTCAACCGTTTTAACACAATATTAGAAAATTTTAGGTTAGGTATGTTAAAAAATGCATATTGGCATGACGACACCGAACACTCAAGTATTCTGTTAATGTTGAAATGTCTCAACACGGTCGGCGAAATCAGGACAAATGCATAAACACGTCGACTTAGTGTCCAAAGTTTTACAAGACTATAACCCATTTATCTTAACTCGGAAACGAACACGGAGCTCGGAGTAAACACGAACACTTGTTTTCTGATCGACAACTTTGCTAAACGAGACCCGGACAACCCAAGGCACATTAACCTCTTCACTCGAAGAAAAAAGAAAAGAAAAAAAAAAAAGGGAAGGAGAGGGAGTAGAGTAACGTGTAAGATACTAAAGAACGAAGAATGGCGAGCAACATCAGTAGCAGCACCATGGCTTTCTCAACAACTTTCCGATGCTGCTCATCATCATTCCATCTCATTCCCCGATTCCATTCCACCAACCTTTCTCTCTCCAAAAACTCATTCCCATTCCCCCGTCGATTTCTTTCCCATTCCAACTCCTCCACCTCATCATTTCCTTCTCTTTCTCTCTCCTCTTCTTCCTTTTCATCCATGGCTTCAGCTTCTCAGGTACGCTTCTCTTCCCCTCTCCCCCCCTCTCTCATCTCTTAATTAATTAGGGTTTCAACTTTCAATTTCTCCCTAATCACTCTTAAGACTTCCAATTTTCGCGGTTTTTTCAGAGTTCCGCGCCTAAAAATGCTCTCGATGACGTCGAAATTATGCAGCGGATTCAATCTCACCAGGTTTCTCTCAATTTGATGATATTCAACTTCAATTTGATGATATTCAATTGAATTGAATTCACCGTGAATCGTAATTGTTACAGGAAAAGGCGGCGAGGCTGCCGGCGGTGGAGGAGATTCGGACCGTGCTCGCAAACAGTACACGTGGCGCCCTTTCTACCTTCTCTCATGTTAGTTACTAGTGTATTATTTTCAGTTTTTTTTTTTAAGGTTGCTTCATTTTTACTCTTCATTTTTTATTGGTGGCAATGATGTGATGAATGAGATTAATTAAAATGGCTAAATACAGAATGATCATAGTTCTGAATTCTGATTCGTCTTGAATTTTTCGATTGTTATTATCGTTTGTTTGGACACTTGGTATCAAAGTGAGTAATAATTTGAGAGAGTAGTGATGGAAATTTGTTCGGACGTTGTAAGATTTATGAATACCAGATATATGATCGAGAATGCTAGAATGTGGTATTGGAGTTGCTTTCGCTTTGCTATGTCTAAATGAAGAGGTTTTTAATGTTAAGCATTGCCTTCCATTCACGTGTGAATGTTTCGGACCAAATTTAAGCATAATCATACCGAACAAGTTGCTAGTATATATGCTTATGTAGGAGAATCATTATTACAATTTCGATTGGGATGTTTGGTGGTTGAACTAGTTTTTAAGAAGAAAATCGATACTCTTGTCTGATTAGAATTTTGCAACCCTCTCGTAGTACGCATCTTAATCTTCCATGTGTTGATTAAACTGTTCGAAATGTAGCAGTGGTACTAAATATTACATCTGATCAAGTTTGCCAACTTCAGTTTGTTTGTTTGATTCTAGAATTAATAGTGTGAAAAATAAAATTAAACAATATACTTGATCAGTTAATCTTATTAATTGACTTGTAATTCGCAGAAATATGATGGATATCCATCGGGATCAATGGTTGACTATGCATGTGATGCTGATGGTTCTCCTATCTTGGCAGTCAGCAGCCTAGCCGTTCATACCAAGGTTTGAATGATCTTTCGACTGGGTACTCGTTAAAATCTCTACAAGTGTTTTAGTGGTATATTTGCCTTGTGATAATCTATGATTTTCTTCTAAAACATGTAAAGAGTATGCACTGTGATATCTATGACAGTTTGATGTTTCTAGATATTAACCCCTCTACGGAAGTTAAGTACAAAGAGTAGATGCAACATTTCTCACTGCTCTGTGCATGATTGTGGAGCAGCTAAAGAGCTGACTGCCACTGATTTAAAAGGATGGTCGTTCTGAATTATCTTGATTCCTGCCTCCTCCTTCCTTTCGGATAGGCTATGCACATATCATTCTTTAAGTTTGAACATATGAACGTGCTCACATTTTGGTTCACTCTGTCCAATATTGACGGAGGCCTTGAAGTCCTCCTCGATGAAGGATTGCTATTGTACTTATCCATGTTACATCAATTATTACTAACTATTTCCTGCTATGGTAAAAACATTGGGTGTAACCGCTTATCAATTTTATTAGTCAATTGTCTTCGTGTTCTTTCTCTTTCTTTTTTTGCCCTCAGGATCTTAATTTGGCATTGTGGTTGTGGCTTCCCCATGACCATTCTGTGTCTTTGGGTTTCTAAGTGGGAAGTATTTCGGCCAGCATTGAGTTAGAAGATTCCTTGCAAAGTTCACAGCTTTTGAATTTTATATCTCTCTCTGTACTTTGGCTAGTGGTTTCATGGTGAAAATCTCGAATTCTTATGTGTTCTGAAACTACTTTTGAGGTATGAGTTAATAGTAAAAAAATGAAAGTTTTAGTATGTGGATGTCATGCAAAAGAATTGTTGAATAACATAGCAAAAAATGAACATGTTAATGTGTGTAATGGATTAATGGTTGCATTGGAGTACTTTTGACGCTTTTAAGCTCTAGAGGAGACGATGTAGAATGCACACTGTGATAGCAGCATTGCATTTGGTATTTTAGCGGAGGCCACGAAGGACAGTACTTTGCTATTCTTCACTTCTTCAGGCTACATAAAAGTGATTATTGAGTAATATTTAGGATGAAAGATACAAATGAATATCAATAGGCCACTCCACTCTTATCTTTCAGAGGTGTCTATTAATTACCCAACTTTCGTTGATGTTTACGGTTCTAAAAGTAGAAATTGGTTTCTTTGAAATGGGTAATTGGTTGGGTTAGTCGCTTTATCATTTGAGAGGGAGCAATTCTTTTTCATCTTGCTGCCCTGTAGAATGTGTTTTTGGTGCTCTTGAATATTATTACCTTAAAGTGTTTGTTTCATTGCAGCTTATGCTTGAAATCTTTGTTAGAATTTAATTCATGCTAGGCCCTTAATTCAGGGCCTCTTCTACTTTAGCATCCTTATTGCTTGAGTTCATGATAGTATAATTTTGAAGAACTTAGTGATAGAGTGATAGCTTAAGGCCATGTTTGCGTGATCATAGTATTTCATACCTCGAGCTCTTAAGTCTACAATGCTCTATTTGTAAATGTATCTGTATTTCGTGAAATCTACGCTTATGCATTGTCTTTGAGCAAATTTTTGGTTGAATTAATGCCAATACTTTTTGTCTTTCATCCAGGACCTTTTGGCAAATGCAAAGTGCTCACTCCTTATAGCAAAAGATCCAGAGGATAGGACCGATCTAGTAGTTACTCTTCATGGTGATGCTGTTACTGTATGAACATACTTCTTGTCCTTTGCTTAGCATCCCTTTATAGCTAGTCTGGGAATAAAAGTTACAAGCTTTGGCTCATCATAGGTCTCTCAAGACGAAACAGAAGCCGTTCGTAGCGCTTACTTGGCTAAACATCCAAACGCATTTTGGGTACAACTTTCAGGCTTTCTGGGTCTATTTACTCCTCTTTAAGTTTCATTAGATGATACTAAGTATAAGAGCTTTTGATTATGAAGGTCGACTTCGGTGATTTTCAATTTTTGAGGATCCAACCGAGAGTAGTTCGGTACGTGTCCGGGGTTGCAACCGCGTTATTGGGATCTGGAGGTCAGTTAAATTGGATTCCTTGATTTTTTTTTCTTCCATTTCTTTCTCAATTTATGAAGCTACAAGTGCTGGACTAGTGGTTATTACTTTTATTTCACTGTGAGTTTAGTGAGATTATTCCTGGAGGAAATTGATTATTTACGTATTAATTCTTCGACAGAGTTTAGCAGCAAGGAATATAGTGCGGCTAAAGTAGACCCGATATCTCAGTTCTCCAAGCCTGTAGCGGTAGTGTACTTGTAACCTTTCCTTCAATTTTAGTTGAGTATATCCTGTTTGTATCTGACAATCCAAGTCACTTTAATGCAGTCCCACATGAACAAGGATCATCAAGATGACACAATGCTGATCGTGAAACACTCGACCACAATTCCGGTAATTTAGCTGACTAGAGAAGATTGGTTGAAGAGGATGCGAAAATTGATATGAGCTTACTGATACTTTGTTTTACTTTGCAGGTGGAATCTGCTTATATGCTGGATTTGGACCATTTGGGTTTCAACGCCAAGGTGATTTTCCCTTTTTGCATTGTGTTTTCCTGGTCTTGTCTCGGAGACTCACATTACTATACTTGGTAAAATGTTGTATTTCTTTCGAATTAAGGAAAAAGGAGAGGAACAGTGAAATGCTTTTCAGTTTTGGTACTGTATTAAGGTTTCTTTCGGAGAAACTCGGTGAGTAGTTCTGGCTTGGGTCCATAACTTTGGAGCCTTCAGGTTTACTGTTTCCCGAGACACTTAACTGTAGTTCCTTGACTCCTTTAATCCTTTATGTGTGAAGGAACCTATGAAAATATTCTTATTTTCGGGTATTGTTTACATTACACGATTACGATAATAATGAACCACAGCTTACAGTAACCTATCTCGCATCTTTCAGGTGAGTTACCTTGGAAAGACTTCCAAGCTTCGAATTCCTTTCCCCAGGCCTGCAGTAGATAGAAAGTAAGTCATAACCTGCCTTTTCTCTTCCCAAGTGTTCTGTTTCTATTCACCGTTTCGGTTCGGTATAGTTCCTGGTATATCCTAAAACCTGAACAGTTGGAGAAGTTTTATGTATGTTGCTATAAAGAATAAACTCTCCTTTCTTGTAATGAAGATCAGTGGATCTCTATGGTACAATGCAAGTAGAACTCTATCTGATCCTTTTCATACAGTTTATTCCGTTGAATCTGACCGTCCTTTTTTGTCAGGGATGTGAAGACCCTCATAGTTGAAATGCTTCAAGCAGCAAAGTCGCATAGCAACTAAGAGTTGTGCCGCTTGAAAATGAAGGTTTCCATGTCAAGCAATGTGGCATATTTGTCAGGTTCAGAATAGCTTGACAACCTTGCAGGTTTGTTATGGTCGTTTCTGTTTGACGAAATCTTGATATTCTTCTTGTTACCGTGTCAACTGAACACTATGATTCCCTTTGACATCACAATCTTATTTCTGCTATTATCATGTAGATTTACAGTGCGTCGTGCAAAATATAGTCGTGGTCTTCTCGATTACAAGTATGTAGGAGCTGTATGGTGGTAGGCGAGGTCTCTGAGAATACAAGAACGAGGGTGGATTTAATGCTTGTAAATAAACTTAAGAGGAGAGCGTATGTTCTGCTCTTGAACTTGTGACAAACTTGGGTTTCTATGTGTTTACTTGTGAATTGGTTGCGGTTGTATAAATTTCCAACTCCTACATATATTATTTAACCGAGTAGACTACACACTTCGATACACTGCAATTGCCTGCTCGACTACGTGTCTACAGTCATTGGAGAAACATTACGACTGTATAATGACCATTTACATTCTAGCTTCCCACCAACATAAGGTAAGGATTATTGCTGTCATTTAACCTAATTGCAACTCAAATCTCATCGAATTGGAGCTCAATCAATGACCGCGTTTTCTTAATTAATACTGAGTATGTTTCTCAAACTGGACTGGACTGGACTTACTGAAGATCAATAACAGGAAGCTTAGGACATGATAAACTCATGTACATACCGTTTGTTTCGAATTTTGGCCTCCTGATAGAAGCACTTGTATCCAGGAACTTGTAGCCTTGACTACAAGATCAACACAGCAAATCTGAACTTCTTTCACAAGATTACTAAGACAAACCTGATTCATTAGGTCGATAACCAAGAGTCCGACATACAACAAACGCTAAAAACACCCCTCATTACAACCTAACAGACTTACAGCTTGTATATATACAAAAAAAGGTCGGAAGACATTTGCTCCAATCATTGCCATGAGACGAATATGATCATTGATTCAATGAGCCATTTCAAGGGAAAAAATACATTTGAATGGAGGCTGAATAAGACCCAAGAGACCCAAAATTTGCAAAAGAAGTAAGCTATCCACTGGTATACCTTTGTAGTTGTATCATTCTGTATCGCTATCGACAACGTTACCCATAGCTTTCAATCCTCTCGGCCTCTGTTCCATTCACAGAAACATACAAATATTAGGACGAAACATAGTGATCTCCGGTTCTCCACACAACATATTCTTATAATCCAAACAAAAAGACAACGCATGATGATGTGATGACTTATCGACCAAGAGCGCATTTTTACACTCAAGATTGATTTTTACGCCTCTTGGCACTGGAAGTGTTCTTGCACATGATTCAGGTATAAAAAACAATCACAATGGCAAAACACGGTAATTTACAGTTCTAGCACAGTCCCATGATTCAATCTGAAAGGGTAAAAGACAACTTTCACGCTTCTTGTGTGGAAGCCTAACTAAGATGAAAATCACTTCAAAACAAACCGTAATTTCCTAAACAAGCTTTACTCTCACAATTCAAACAAGAAGACACTGCATAATGGTGAGACAACTTGATCAACCACACACCAAACTAATCTTCAAACTCCAAATCGGCTTTTAAGCTTCGTTTGGAAAGCATTAAAAGAAGCCTAATGTCCTTGCGCAATGAGTGTAAAACCAATCCATAACATGAAACTTCCACACCAACACACAAACATGTCTAGAAAACCACCACACGATCCGATACTTCAGATTCCAAAGATAATGAATTCATGACTATCAAAACACCAAGATGCAAGCTAGCTACTTCACCTCAAAATATGCCAGAGCTCCATAAATTTTCTTTCACGTGAAAATGCACCACATTTACAAGCTCACAATGCCCGTGAAATCTAAATCGACAAGAGAACGACGGATGTATTTACCTTCTTGGGAGTCTTCTTCTCCCTAACTTCATACCTCTCTTGGCACATATCAGTCAACCACGCTCCTGGGCTCACCAACTGAAATCCCATCACCAAACCAAACCAAACCAAACAAATCAGTTAAATCATCAGAAATCTCAAATCAATCACATCTCTAATCCACTCTAATTAACCAAATTAACATCAAAAAAATCACCACCAACCCTTGTCCTACCAAATAAACCACTCTAAACCCCAGTTCATGAATCATACACTTAACAAACACAAAACCCGAAAAAATCAACTTGATGATGAGTAAATTGTAAGTTACCACCTTAAGATTAACCAAGAACAAGAAATGTATGGCCAAATTTAAAGGGGACAATTATAAATTACAAACCAAAGCAAAATCATCAATGAATCAAACTTCAATTATAAGAAAATCCCAAATCAAAAATCACCAAACCCATAAAAAAAAAAAAAAAAAAAAGTATAGAAAATATTACCAGCAAAGTTCGTTGGATTAATTTAGCTCTTTTCTTAGGTCTTTGAGGAAGTTTACACCCTTTCATTGCCAAAAAGTCCTCTTCTTTCTCTTTACTTGACAAACTTACATAAAGCTTAGGCCACACCCCATTCCCTTTCCCTTTCTCTTCTCCTCCGATTCCGATTCCGAACCCAACTCCATTCCCATTCTCATCTCCAGCCGCTGACCCTCTCGTCGTGTAATACCTCTCCTCCTTATCCGGCGACGGAGACTTCCCGTGTCTCGATCCTTCTGTCACCCTTCATAAACAAAAACAAAAAACTTCATCAATACGCTACATCTCGATAGTCGATAGGATCGTCTTACGCAAGTTCTTGTCGTACCTGGTGAGACAGAAAGATGGGTCAGTGGTGGTGGTAGTTGTTGTGCCTGAAACAAGACGAGTAGACATTTTGCGGCGGGTTATACCGAATGATGATGATTTGGATGGTTCTTTGAATCGTCTTAGTCTTTTTCCCCATTGTAGATCAATACCATGGTTATACTGCTGCTTCTCTTCCTTCTCCATTTTTTTTATATCAATCTTCTCCTTTACGCCAACTATTACCACCACCCACACAGTTAATTTGATGATCCAAATATTGGTTATAACATCAAGATCCGAGCTTTGATGGGTAAAAAATACTCATTCATAATAATCAACATAACCTATGAGAGATTTTTACATTTGTTGGATTTGTAAATAGTATGAGAAGTTTTGTAGCTGAGATTTTGGGAAGAGTGTAGAGTAAGATTTATGGGATTGGTTGGTTGTCTGCTGCTACTGGAAATGCAAACTCTTGTGTTTCTTGCTTTCTATGGCTGTTCTGTTCTGTTCTGTTCTTCACAAGTTTGTTTGGTTTTTTTTTTTTTTTTGGTCAGTGTATTTATTGGGGGGGGGGAGGAAAATTGGGAACTGTCAATGTGATGTGGACCGTCGGATGGGAAAAATGGATGGTGGAGATGAGAGTTTGGTTTTATGAAGATATGAAATGGGCTCTTTTGATGAAGTGAGAATGTGGGATGGGCTAGTTTAGAGTGAGTGGGAATTTGTTGATCCAAGAGGACATGGGTTGCCGGCGTTGCCCCATGTAGAAATGTACAATAGGTCCGGGTCGGATTTGTCGAGGCGGTACGGGTTTGGATGTGGGTCTGATTGATTCGCGTTTGGTCTTGGATGTAAGCCAAAGACTTCTGGGTGAAACACTGAAAGTCTGAAACAGGTCTAGGTCGTTTTAGGGCACGGACTCACTATCTCAAATGCATAGAGAAACAAGTTCGTGAGTCGTGACCCAGAAAGACATAGACTCGGGTCAGCTTATGCAAGTACAAATTACGTGTTTGGGTTAATGTACTTGACTACTTGATCAAGTTATCTGTTCAAAACACTCGATAAAATCGTAACACAATTATTGGAATTCAAAATTCAGCCGTTGTTGAAGGTTGCATGACACAAAACCAAGAATACCCCCTACTTGTAACTTGTAAGTTGTACTCGTAATCTTTACTGCTAATTTTTGGCTCAACTCCTTTGTAGTTTGTCAGTTTGTCCTTGGTGTGAAGTTGGGGGGAGTGTAAAGACCTGGAATCTATATTAGAGAGAGACTATTGACACTCTACTTACACTCTTATATACGACACGGCGATCTCACTCGCAGTAATTGGGGAATGAGTTGGTGGGAGTGGAACATAACTCAATTGGAGTTAGAGTGTTGATAGTCTGTCTACTTGTGCTTCGTTTCTAACAGAGAGAGGCCAACCCATGAAGAAGTAAATTCAAAACGACTACTCTCTAAGACTCTAAGTATCTGAGACCAAGAGACGTGATATACAATATGAGTGGGTCATAGCTCTACTAAAGGATGATTAGTTTTTGGCTTTTATTTAGTTCAGCTATTTGATTAATTACTTTTTTTTTTTTAACGAGAAACTTGAAATCATTCATTGCATAAATCGTTTGCTAATACACATGTAATCTTTAGAGAATGGTTCTCAAACTACACCATCTATTCCGACAAGGTCCTACTCGGAAAGGCAACCTCATGTGCCGCCTTATTACCGTTCTTACGAACATGAGAAAAGGATAAGGAGCAAAAACTACTGTCCAATCGGCACAAGTTATTCAGTACGAGTAATTTGTAGAATCGCTTTATTAACTTGTCAATCTTCATTATTAACTAATGCCCGGCACCAAAAGAGAACTGTTTTAAGTGTTGTTGTTAGGGGTGTAAACGAGCCGAACCAAGCCCTTCGGGTGTTCAGGCTCGGCTCGGTATTGCCATATCTGAGCTCGGGCTCGGCGAGCTCGCCAGATCCAAGCTCGGGCTTGGGCTCGTGAAAGCTCGGGCTCGGTTCGGGCTCGGTCCCCAAGCTAGTTTTTTTCTTTGGTTTCGGAATCATTATAGCATATAACAAATCAACGATATTTATTATGTAATTTTACGGATCACAAAAAGAGCAAACAAGACGAAATAACAAGAGAACATAAATTAAATTTTTTTCTATTGGTTTCACAAAGATGAGAAAAAAACCTTATCTCACATTGGTTACGTTTCATGTATACTTAATCGCAGGGCCGGCTGGGAAAACTCGGGGGCCCTGGGCGAAATTGTAAAATGAGGCCCTAAATTGTTGTTAACCTTAAATCGAATCATAAAATGGGGCCCTTAACACAACCAGTACCCAACCAAACTTGCCCTAATACAATCGGGGCCCTGGGCGGGCGCCCTTCTCGCCCCCCCTAAAAGCCGCCACTGCTTAATCGGTTGCTTTCTCAAGACATTTCAATATAAATTTAAATCTTCGGAATTTCATTTACTATAATCCTACAATTTCATATTCCTATAGCAGCCAAAAATAATAAAATCTTATTTTTTAATAAAAACCGAGCTTGCGAGCCGAGCACCATGGGGCTCGGGCTCGGCTCGCTTGGACTCGAGCTCGGCTCGGGCTCGGGCTTGGGCTCGGTCAATCCGAGCACGAGCCGAGCTTTGACCGAACCGAACCCGAGGGCTTGGGGAGTAAGCTTGGCTTGTTTACACCCCTAGTTGTTGTCCGAGTTTAATCACGAACTCGCTATTAACCATATCTACGCCAAACATGTTGTACACACGGATAGCAAGATGAGTAATTTGAAATATTCATGTGATTGCCTTGTGTAGAAGGTTCGCGAAATCGACATGATATTCATGATTGCTACTTGACCTTTATGAAAAACAAAAGAAAGGGAGTACCGAGTAGTAATGGATAAAAATGAAATCGGGCCCTCCTATGAAACCAGTTACCGCCGCAATTCCGTTGTACTCCAGCTGTATCCCAACCCAACTTCCCTTCTCTCTCCTCTGTCATACTCATTTCACCAACCCTTTTCGGGCACCTCGGGCAGCTCTTATCTTTTTTAATACTTCGTAAAATAAAAGTAATTAGGATGATCAATAACACACTGTTTAAATTCTATGTCTCTCACTCACGATATTGTAAGTCAATGAAAAAACTCTCTAGTAAACGCGTACAAAATTCACCGGAGTTTTAATACTATCCACTAAAGGCAAGCTTAGTCAAATCTTTAAACATTAACATTGTACTCGACTCTATAGGTCATTCAAAACACTGTAATTAATTAAAACAATCTATGTATCAGCACATATCAGTCAAGAACGACGGAATCTCAACCGTATAGTAAGATTTGAAATCAACTCCGTTTATTTGGTGGAGCGACACTCTAATCGTGAACCCAAACGTTTTAAAAAAATATCTTTTCTCTTACTAGTAGACTACGAGTAGTAGTTAGTCTTCTCCCACGACTTTATCTTTTTTTCATTTAAAAAAAAAAAAAAGGTTTCGCATTCATACAGCTCATACGACCGTTACAACGGCTCCATTTCCAGCCCCTGCCCAGCTGCCCGTGATACTTTCCCTCTTTATAAACCCCTCATATCCCACACCTCTCTTTCAAACCCTAAATTCTCAATCTCTCTCACCTCACAAATCACAAATCCTCTTCCTCTCTCCTCATTTTCCAAATCTTCTTCAAGAAGCTTAACTCCTTTTCTCAATTAAAAAACAAATGGAGTCCAGAGTAGCTTTCGCCGTTGTCATGATGATCTTCGCCGCCTTCGCCGTCCAAAACGCCGTCGCAATGGAGGCGCCAGCACCAGCTCCCACCTCCGCCGCCACCACCACATTCGTCCCCGCCGCCGCCGCTTCTCTTGTCGCCCTTGCCTTCGGATTCCTCTTTTGAATTCAATTCAATTAATTTGATTTTATTATGAAATCAATTTATGATAATATAAATATGATAATTAATATTATTATTATATTAGGAATATTATCATAGATTGTTTTGTGTAAATTCTCTCTCCTCCTTTTCATTCTGATTGGGAATGTGGAGTGATGGACTGAATTTTATTTTTAATTTTTCTGGTTATTATTATTGAGATTCTTTCTATGTAATATATCATTGGATTGAGATTTTATTGATGGATTTCTGATTTTTTTGGACTAATTCATTTTTATATGTTTTTGTTCTTATTATTTTTATTTGGTGCATTTATCATAAAATAAAATCAGTGATGATATAAATCTAGAATTAGTGCACCCAAAATTAATCGAGTTGGCACCGAGTTTCGAGTTTTGGCCACGAGTTAAGGTGTAATTCTTTCGGTTGTTAACATTTCACATTTCTCGTGATATTCAAATCAAACGTTAATTATTCGTGCAATTATAAATAAATGGAGTAGGGAGTTCAATTTAGTACTCGTAATTTACAGTGTCCTAATACACGTGATTTGAGTTTTGACTGAGTAAATGTAATTAGTGGTTGTAACGTGTTTGAGAGTATTCTAACGACTAGTACGACTTTTGACTGTGGAGGGTGGCACGTCGTTAAAATGGGAACTGTAATGGTTGATTGTTTCAACTATTTGTTAAATGATTATAAGGACGGACACGATTTTTGCGTTTAATAAGTCGAATAATGTTTGGCGTGTTGCGACCACAATTTCAACTTGGCTAATTAGAACAGACTATCTCATACAAGTTCACATGAGAAGACTATTTGTTACTTACATATAAGTGATGAGCTAATGTTATAAGTGAAGGGGAAGATTATCCGAAATGGAAATCTACCTATTGCACAAAGATTTGATTATTATGTCCTCAATGATTTGTTTTGGGGTGAAATGAGGAACCAACATTAAGTATGCAAAAGAAGGGGTGTCGTAAAAAAGAAGGAAGAAAACAGCGAAGATGATCGAGAGGGCATGTGCAGAGAAGATCGTCGGCCATGTGAAATGAATCGGCCAGCCTGGCTTTGTTAATCACCTAAATGGTACTAGGTCCACTTCAACTTCCTTGACCACATGGAACTTGGGCTAAAAGGCCCGCCTACCTACCTACCTTCTTTGACAGTTTGATGAATGATTTTTTAAACGAGTGGGTGAGTTGCGTATTACTCCAATTTATTCGCAAATTGTACCATGCTCCAAGGAACACAACGAGCATGGTGATCCTTCTCACAATAAAGAAGTGGAGACCATATTTAAAATAATTTTTCATTTTTTAATATATGGTCCTCTCTCATCTATTGTGAGGAGGACTACCATGCTACTTGTGCTCCTTGGAGCATGGTATAAGCACTGCAATTTATTGAGTGTTCGATTTTTACTCTTGCGAATTACGTAGATTGACAATTTGGGATTGATCCATTTTTTAGTTGATACTTTTATCGAATTGTTTAGGGATTTAGGAATTAACATTTCAAGGGGTAGGATTTAGTATCCTGAAGATATTGTTCATATTGTAGGCGTAAAAGATTACAAACAAGGGGTTAGCCTAAATTAGAGTGAGTTGTGAGGGCAGCTAATGCCACAAGATTGTAACGGCGAAAATAGCAATTTGACCTCAAGACTTATCTCAATTGTGTGATTTATCACCTTAACTTATCAGGATTTGAGACCTTGCAGTGACTTGCACTACAAACTGGACCGTCGTGCCGTACTCGTCTTAATTAGTGACTGGAGTTGGAGCCTTTGCCGGAATTGTATAAAACTGAAAGAGAGTATACACAGCAAGCATTATTATCATTAAAGTTGCATTTTTCAAAATGAAATGGAGATGTAAATTGGTAAATAGTTTGTCAAAATGGCCGTTTTGGGAAATAATCCACGAAAAGGTAGCATATAAAAGGAAAACTTAATTACCTCGACTTCGTCCTTGGACAGTTCTTCAGAAGTGAGCTCTTCGTACCAGACTTCGCTCTCGAAACCGTAGGCATTAGCACCTTTGAAGACACCATTGGACAAGCGGGTGATAATTGGAGGTCCCCCGTTGGAAGGAAAGTCTTTTTGAACGTAAGTAAAGGGGACATCACATAATCCTGTGGTAGCATTCCCTCTGGCTATAGTTTTCATCTTCGGCAACACGACCACTTGGAAGGAGTGTCCTACCTGTTGCCCCTCGGTTACAGTTTTACCCCATTGAAAAGTGTTGCTGGCTGTCGCCGAGACTGAGATTCCGCCTTTGGCAATGGACGGTACGCCGACTTCAAAGGTGGCACTCACACTCGCTGAGACGTTAATACTGTTAGTGTAAGTCTTACTCTTGCTCGTCGTTATATTGCCGTTTGCAGTACCGCTTTGGGTCTCATTCGTCGGGTTCTTCCAAACGTGCTCATCGGTGTACAGGAGAGTTAAGCCGTAGATCCTGGCATTATCGAGATCGAACTCGACCGAGTATACTGACCTCCTCAACATCGGTTCCACCACTTCCAGATGCGTATTCGTTACTGCTCCTTTCGCGGAAGCTACTAATCGATCTTTTCGAGAACTTTTTTTGTAATCAGGCCTCTGGCATAGTTTGTTGTTTCCCATGCTTCGAAGAGCAACCACATTATCATTAATCTTTATTGGAGCAAATCTTTGTCTAGGGTCAAATGGCCTGTCATTATTATTGGTCGAAATCAACTCCCCCCCCCCCCCCTTGTTCAGACCAAAACATCTTGTGTAGTTCCTTTCAAATGCGGCCTCACACGGAGGAGGCCATCATCAGTGTAATGTGTCTCGCATACAATATGAGGGTCACCAATGTCGTTGGCTGAGAATTGGGCTGGCTGCTCCTTGCCTTTGTCATCATAATAGCTGTTTTTGTAGAATAAACCATTAGACCCCTTGAACGCTACGTATCTCGGGAGCACCACGAATTCGTCGTGGTCGATAGCACGAGACACAGCTACAGTCGCAGCCGGGTCTAAAGTCCAGAACATTATCCTGCGATCCGATTCATTGTTGGGGATTCCTACCATGTGACCGGACTCGACATGATATAATGTCACCATTTTATCATCATGCATGTCCATCCTAAACAAACTGCAGTTGCGTGATGTACGATCAGTTACCGGTTCATGTCCTTGAGCCACTATCACATTTTCATTAGGTAGAGATGACCTACAAATAATTGTAGCATAATTGTTAGGGGGAGATAATTAATGAAGCGAGACGGAGCCGAGACCCAGTGTCGGACCCAGACTTTGAATTAAGTGGGGTCTAAAATTTAGATTGCCAAGGCTTGAATCCATGATCTTTGGTATAAAACTCAACACATTAACCACTAGACCAAGTAAATATTATTGAACATGTCTAACATTCAATGTACTTATAAATTTTCAAGTGGGGTCAATTGACATTATACTATATATTTAAACCTGAAACCAAGTCTTTCTTATGAGAACATTTGACACCTATTAATTGGATAACGCAATTGAATTATATAATATGGTAATTATTAGCTAATTTATGGAAAACATTATAATTAATAGTGATAAGTTAGTTACAGTTCTTATGGTAAATCTAATTTATCGTAATAAATTAAAATATAATATGATATAACGGGTAACGAGATAGTAGAGTGAAAATGAAATAGTATAAGGGGTGAAGATATAGTGGAATAAAAATGAAATAATATAACAGGTGATGGAATATGAAATGAAAATGAAATAATATAACGGGCGATGTAAACGTTGCAATGAAATAAAAATACGATGAGTGAGTAGAAATGAAAAATAATATAATATGACGGGTGACAAAAGTTGAAAAATATAATGTAAAAGGATTCAGATCCCCTGGAGTTATTTTTTCATAGAGTTGGTAGAGTTTACTATAAACGGAAAATATAATTGAACAT
>JBBYHQ010299824.1:0-19736 GCA_038382645.1 Spergularia azorica | reverse complement strand
TATATATATAAGCCCTTCAACCTCAAGTAAAACGGGTCACTTCTTCGGTAGGAATAATTGTCCGATCAAGCGAAATTAAAGATTTTCCGTCTGATCTACTTATAACTCGCTTTCGAAAACAATGTACTATAGTATTATTTAAGTTTAAGCTCTGGTTTTGGCTCCAAGAAATGGTCGATGACATTGTAATCGTGATCCCTCCCACCAATAAAAATGAGTAACATTTTCAGATAAAAATAAATTGCTAGCTTTCGAAAACAATGTACTCCGTATAATTATTTTTAAGTTTAAAACTCTAATCTAATCCATTTTCGCAATATTTCCAATTTCATTTTGGTTACAACGGGGGGATACAAATAGCAGAACATTTGAAAATCATGTGACTGTCTGTTTTGTTGAAAATCATTTGAAATGTCGTGTTTCTCAAAACTTGATCCTCTTCCTTGTTCAACAATCCTTGTTCCTCAGCACTCAATCAAATTCAGACACCCTAGAAATTCCAATCATCTCAATTTTCCCCCAAATTTAAACCCCCATCCCTCAATCTCATTTTCAGTCAATTGCTCTCAAACCCCCAATTCTGTCTCCTCAATCAAACCCTACCTTCAATCCGAGTGGAAGCTTATCCTACAAGGTTGGGCCTTCAGTGCAGTCTCTGTGTTTTCTCTCTCCAAAATCGTCCCCAAAGCCGGCAACTTTTCGACGGTTTTGTGCGACGTCAATTCGATTAAGTACGAGGGAGGGCTGATCGCCGGGTTGTTTGTTATTCGGTTGGTCGCCAATTACTTCCAGCAGACGCTTCTTTGGGAAGCTGCGTTCAATTGTTCTTACAAGGTGAGGTCCCATGTTTTCGAGAGGGTTTTAGAGAGAGATTTGGGGTTTTTCGATGGCGGTGGTGTTACCGCCGGTGATATTGCTCACCGTATCACTTCCGAAGCTTCCGATGTTGCCGACACCATTTTTGCCCTTCTCAATGTGAGACCTCTCTGCCTATAATCATTCTCATTATCTTAAATCTTCACATACAAGTTGTTTTAGACCAATGCATTTGATTAGATTAGTTTGCGTAATTGGATTATTATTTCTTACGGCATAATGGAACTTAACTTGTGGTGTTGGTTGATTCAACAATTTTATTTGGTAATTTGTCGATCAATTGTCGGTTTTTAATGATGAAGATGTGGTCACTGGGGTGTAATACTATTGACAAACTTCAACTTATTTGCATACTTTATTTTACAAAAGATTTGTTAGACCATAATCAGTTGGAATATTTAAAAGTTAGAGACTTTACTATACACTATAAGCATATTTGGTATCAGATAATGATTCGAGATAAAGATGTCAGAAGCATGATTTATTGAATCAATAGTGAGCTGAGCTCAACCTAGGTCTGCCAAGGAGCAAATGGCTAAAATTTTAGAAAACATGTCCCTTGGGTTTGCTCAACCAATTATCTCGAGATTTGCTTCCTTAATGTAGTGTATGCCTTTTACCCTAGAGCGCTAAGGTCGTTAACTGTGCTCTTGCTTTGTTGGCATGGACTTGTATTGTCTGATGGTGCAATTATTTAACTATGTTGCTTGGTGATGGCGGTTATTGTACCTTTGGCTGAGTAGCTCTAAAAGTCAACAACTTTTTGTATTTTTATATCTGACTGGCCTTTTGTTCTCTTGACAAGACTATAGTTCCAAGCACTCTACAGTTATCAGCTATGGCAGCGCAGATGTTGGCAATCAGCCCTGCCCTGTCAATAGTTTCTGCCTTGGTGAGTACAGACGTCTGAAAGCCAACTGATATTTGTTTCCCTGTCCATTGAGCTGACCAATTTCTTGATCCATCTTTTGTCTCTTTGACCGAAGGTAATTCCTTCTGTTGCTCTTGCGGTTACGTTGCTTGGTTCAAGGCTTCAGAGAATATCGAGGATGGCACATCTGAGTATTGCAGCTCTTTCAGCTTACCTAAACGAGGTATTTTTGTTACTCAATGCTGGTCATTTTTCTTTTCTTGTGGTAGCACAAAAGCACTGAACGTGCTCGATTAGTATGAGTAGTAATTTAAGAAGAAAAATGTTGAACTTTTGTGACCATGGTATGGAGCCTCAGCACTGAGTTTGTGTTTATCTTCATTGATTGTCATCCAATGTAATACCACTTGTGGAGAAGACATGCTTTAGTGCTACCACTCTACCAGCAATCAGCTGTTGTAACAGTTTGGATTGACATGACCGATGTGCTATCATAGGTACTCCCATCAATCCTCTTCGTGAAGGCAACCAATATGGAATGGTCTGAAAGTGTTAGGTTCAAAAGGCTTGCTTATGCAGACCTCAGCAGGCAGTTGAAAAAGAAGAAAATGAAGGCTCTAATCCCTCAGATAGTGCAAGCTGTTTATTTTGGAACATTATTTGTATTTTGTGCTGGCTCTATTGTGCTTTCTAGGGGATCATTCAGCATGTGTAGCTTGATATCTTTCATAACTTCCCTGGTCTTTCTAGTCGAGCCTATTCAGGTGAGTTCATCTCTCCATCTACTTCTTTGCATTCTCTTCACTCCCCTTGAGACCTCGAAACCCCCCACTCTCCCCACGGACACACATTTGCTAAAAGTCGTCCTGATTATCTTTATATAGAAGTCTTACCTATATAATGAAGGCTGAATTCATTTATAGTTTTGCAACAGGGTATCTTGTGTACTTCTATGAAATTTCATCTCTGGCGTCTGTATTTTTATGTTTTACTGTTTGACGGAAAGATATGCTGTTAAGAAATATCTCAGAAATTTGAAACTTGCAGGATGTTGGAAAAGCATACAATGAATTGAAGCAAGGAGAGCCAGCCATTGAACGTTTGTTTGCTCTCACAAGATTCACGCCTCAGGTAATTGCTGATCAGATTGACTGTTTCCATTTGACATCGCTTTCGTGCAGCGTTACTATTAAGTTGAAGTTCTGGACTCATATCTGTGCAAGAAAAGGTTGAGGTGCTAAGTATTTGGCTTTGTTTTTTTTTTTTTTTTTTTGACGGTCAAATTGTTAAATAAAATACAATCAATTTGAAGAGGGTGATCTTCAAGCCAAATTATGTATGTAGAATTTATTTTTATTAAAAAGATACATAAATTTTGGTTTTGTCATGCACTCATGCATTTACATATGAAGTCGTGGTAGAGGAAGCTAGTTACATGCAGAGTGTTCCCTCTAACTCCAAGAAGGAATGAAATGTTTTATATTGAATTTCATCTTGCCCTTTCTGTGACAGTGTTTTATGTTTTGATTATCAAACAGATCCTCTGCCACTTCTATATGTTTCCAGAATTATGTCAGGTCTGAAGTTGTGACTTTCTATTATTGCTTTCACTTCCATTCTTGTACGGAGGTGTCACCTTAAAAAAAAAAAAAAAAGCCAGTCTGGGAGTGGGAGATTTTTTGGCTGAGAAAGTAATATTTTGCTGATTACTCTTGGCATTTTTATCATTCTTATTGCACAGAAAAGCTACCCAGATGTTATATTCTGTTCATAGATGAGCCACGTTAAGGCCTTCCTTTCAAGTATTATCTGGATGACTCAAGTGCTGAACTTCTGAATGCAGCTTTCACAAATAAAGATGCTGATTTATACCTCTAATTCAGAGTATTACAAAAATACAATTCAAGAGAAAAGAGAGGAACTTATCAATCAAGCAGTTTGACATTAACTCTAGTGTAGAAGGTTAGAGGAGCTTAGGGCCAAACTTAAATGAACAAGACAGAAATATTTAAAATAAATTATGCATGTAACCCTTTGGGCTTAAGTAAGTTAAGTATTTTTGTCTTTCCTAATCTCTTGAAACTTTTTAAATTCATGTTGGGTTTAATGCTCTGCACATTCCATCGAACTTTGGCTATTAGATTTTCTCATCAACTTGTTAGATCTCCTCATTAACTTTTTTTAAAAAACTTAGGTATTTGAGCTTCTGCAATGAACGAATTTGTAACTGAATTAGCTTCTTAATATGTATATATGCAGGTGCTTGAGAGACCAGATGCAATTGATGTATGTTCCGTTCAAGGCGATGTGAAATTTTCTGATATTTCATTTCAGTATAGGGAGGGTTCACCCCTTGTACTAGATGGAGTAGATCTCCACATCAATGCTGGGGAGACAATTGCTCTTGTTGGCCCCTCTGGAGGAGGAAAGACAACACTGGTTAAACTTCTTCTTCGCCTTCATGATCCCTTGCGTGGTGGGTTATAACAAGTCTTGTCCCTTCTCCCTGTAGATGACACCTTTTTAGATGTAATCTATTTGAACTTTGAAGTGTATTGTTTTGGAATGTTGTGGTAACTGGTAACTACAATTTATTGTGTTTATATTCTTTACTTGTAGGTCGTATATTGATTGATGGACATGATATTCAAAGTTTGCGGTTGGAAAGTTTAAGGAGCCATGTCGCTCTGGTCTCCCAAGATATTGTGAGTCACCCTCATTCTTCGCCTTCCAGCTTTGCTGCACTTAGCCACCTACTATAGCTAGTGTTGCATGATGGTACTGCCTTTGAGAACTGCTTATAAACCTTTGAAGAACCTATGTTTTCAAAATAGGATAACTAACTCTGGAATATTACGTTGCAGCTCTTACACGCTCTAATAGTTGCATACTATAGGTTTCATAATTCCACAGTTGATATGATCTTTTTACTCATTGCTATTAAATTTGAGCTTTCGTTTTAACAATCGACTTGTTCTGCGATCAATCTCTATCATATGCAGTTAAGTAGGTACCGTTCAGTCTGCAAACACCTAATAGATCCCTAAAATTGAATCAAGGACTACTTAAGATGCTTGGTAAAACTTATCTAATTTTCATTTAGTTTTACCATATACTTGATCTGTAACTTCTTCATGAGATCTTCTAAGGAGTGAAACTTCACACCGTGTTTGTTGTCTCTGTTATAGCAAGCATGGTTAAACCTGTTTTTTCTTTTCACCTACAAGATGCTGATCATCAGTCTTTCTTTCAAATGGTACTTTATTGCCTGGCAGATCTACCAGCAACAGTTCCTGTAGTGTCTTTCTTGAGTTCTGTTTCCTTCTAACTTGTACTTGCTGTTGTATTAGACTCTCTTTTCAGGAACCGTTGCTGAGAATATTGGCTACAGAGACTTGATGAGAGGGATTGACCTCGAGAGAGTTAAAGTTGCTGCAGAAACTGCAAATGCTAATGAATTCATCAGATCACTTCCTAAAGGGTATGACAGTTATATTGGAGCCCGAGGATCGACTTTAAGTGGAGGCCAGAAGCAAAGGTTAGGTTTTAAATATATGGTCCTACTTGGCGCTCATTGTCATTTTTTTTTGGTCAAAAATTATAAATCTAGAGGAGTTGGGTGAAATCTTTCAAGGAAAATTGTTACCATGACTTGACAGTGCAAGTGTAGTACTGATTTACAAACTTCAGATATCACTATATGAATGTAAACATTTTGAATGTTGATACTCTACATGGTTCTAATATCTAATTTTTACGTGATTTCTGTCGCAAACATACCATACACCCAAGCTATACATGTTTGGAAAACAGCATCTTATTGATCATTTGTGAACAAAATGTCATTAAGCTGGATTGCATTGCGGATATCCTAGAAAGAAAGACTCACACATGTCATGGGGAAAATCAAATGCCCTTTTCTAATCTCTGTATTGTCTTGAATGTTTCATATGGAATGCAGCCTTTCAACAGCTGTACTGGGCGGGGGAAAAGCCCATAGATGACGCATGTGTATCTAGTGTAGTTGGCCTCTTTAGTTATTTGAATAAATTGATGACCTTTGCTTCTACTCGCACAGGCTAGCAATAGCAAGAGCACTTTACCAGAAGTCCTCAATCTTGGTTATGGATGAAGCAACTTCTGCACTGGATAGCAGGTCTGAGCTGTTGGTAAGAGAAGCGGTGGAAGGTGTGATGCGAAATCATACGGTAAGGACTCTCTGGCTCTTTCATCTATCTTTCCCTGAATCCCCTCCCTCCCCTTTTCCCTCCTCTTTCCAGGTAGGTCTCAGGCATATGTAATTTTGATGCATCTTTTTCATCAAATACATGATGGTCCTGTTTTCGGTTGTTGAATGGTCAAAATGGTTCAGATTAATATTTTTCCAGACCTCTTTGTATGCCATTATTATAGTACCTCTGAAGAATACAAACTTTCTAGCTACTAGAGATAAGAAAGCTAAGTCTGATCCATGGTTTATGAATTGCAAATGCAATCTAGTGAGTCTTCGGCTACCCCATTTTGATAAATACAGCAACTGTTGACCTCCAAAAAAAAAGTAAATAAATATATACAGCAACTGTCAATTTCAAAATGGCGCGTGAATTCCCATTAATTTGGTCTAACAGTTTCTGTTAGCAACATCTGCTGTTACTCAAATACTCGCATATTTTGGTTTCTTAAAGTCGTCGCTTGTGTGTTTAGGTTATGGTGATTGCTCATCGGCTGGAAACAGTTCTAATGGCCAAGAGAGTTCTCGTCCTTGAAGATGGAAGGCTGAGAGAGGTTGAGCGTTCAATGCTGGTAAATGGTAATGGTCATGGTCATGGTGGTGACTTGCAGTCATCAGCTGGTCTGGTTATTTAATGGCGTTGGTTGTTAATTAATCAATGTTTCATTGTTTCTACATATACCTATTCGGCTATGTGATTATGCAGTAGGAATCACAATCCATTTCATTCAGCCGGACGATTTTCATTGCATAATTGTATAAATCCCAATATTTGCACATTGACTGTCTCATCCTAGAATGCATTCCAAATCTAATACAAGAGCTTGTATAGACTTGATCTAGCTTGCAAAGAATTGCTCAGTTCCAGAATTTTTAAAATAATCACAATCATGGAGGTCTGGGGGTAAATGAGAAACAGTACAGCCGAAGTCCGTGTGATGTTGGTGGAAAGTAGTATGTGTCATCAGTTGTTTCTGGTTTGGAAATCAATAATACTGGGGTGTGCTTTAAAGTTGAATTCCTGAGGGTGTGCAGGTTTTCAGTCCATCAGCCCAGCAGCGAGATTTGTATGATCAAGTGATCATACCAACTGGGATTCAAATGTACCATTTTCACGTATGGACAAATTGGCGCAGGTAACAAATATACTCCTCTGTACAATGGAGGGCAGATTTCTCGTTCTGGTGCTAGGGAGGTGTACTGTGTAGCCCATGGAGAGTGGCGAGGAGACCGAGCATGGTCATGACTCATGACTCATGAGGGTGATTCGGAGGCCTATCTGATTCTTTCATGTCTGTTTTTAAGTGAATGCAACGATTGCACTTGGACACATAATTACAGTGTCGTGTACAACTGAAAGGCCAGGGTCAGCCTATCTCATTGACTTCTTGTTGCCAATGATGTTCAGGGCCGTTGTTCTAAAGAAGCCCTACAGATCAATGAAAGTCTTCGTACACTAGGGCGTGTTATCAATTCTCTTGTTGAGCATCTAGGTCATATTCCTTACAGGCATGTGGTTCAGTGAGCTTACGCTACTTTGACGGGCAATGCCAACTTAATCTGTGAAGTTTGAATGTCTCAGGAATACTAGACAACTACGTGATTCATGTAGAGGCCGAAAGAAGGCGTGCAGCATAGCTACAGCATCAACAGCTGTGCACTGTCTAGAGGAGGCTCTCAGCACTTACGATTATGCATACAGGGCAAGACATATCAAAAACAAATCTGAGGTACGCCTGCCAACATTCTATTGTACCTTTGTGTTGAATATTCATCACAGATTAGAAACAGTCCTGAGGCTGATCTGTTCAATGAACTTGCTTCCGGGTAAATCAGAAAATGATGAAATCCGCTCTGGTCAAGGATCTTTATGCACCCAACACGTATGGGAGAAAATGGAGTATTAGTGGCCAATCATGTCGCTCACTCCTTGATAACCATAATGAGGTAGCAGATTTTTGAGTTTACTGGTTGTTAGCAAATTATTGATGGCTTCAAAGACCTTGCATCCGTCTCATGTCAAGGGTATTTAGGAAGTTGTTTGTTTGTACAAATACTTTGGAAGTAAGATACGACATCTCTAAGCTATAGCTTTGAGCAATCCTGAGTGTACGTGTATGAACAATGGTCAGATGTCGTTCACAATCTTAGAGCATCAGCTGAACAAGGTGCTGTCAAGAGTAGTGAAGACCTGGTCCATGACCTCAACAGTAAGTTTAATTTGTCTACAAATCTACAATGTTGCTTGACTTATTTGGTTGGTTTCTTCTTAATTAGTTCGAATGGTTATAGCAAAATGATTGCTTATTCTTCCCATTGTTCTTTGTTACTCCGCGTTTCGCAACATAACTATCAACCCCATGCAAATGCAGCCTCTATTTTTAACCATTGTTTTTAATTAGTGTGACAATATAATCCCATTTACTGCTCCAATTTCAATGGCTTGGTTTGCTTGATTCCCATCATTGATCTAATTTACACAGGCCTTGGATTCATCTTTACAATAATGTTACTCTCTAATCTTCTACTTCAGAGGACGTAGTCGATGGAACTTACACCACTTGTGAATTACAACCAATGAAAGCTTGAGTGTTCCTTGTCACTCTCCCAAAGAGAGTGACCATAGCATTTCTCCTAGCTGAATTCATGGGGTAAGCGTTTCGTTGTCAAAACATTTTGAGTTTGGGAATTCTTATGGACCTTTGGGAATACTGTGGCCCTTATTTGCTTTGTGCCTTCTTCCCCCTTGCTTTCTGATTGGTTGGTAACTCCAAGATTATGCTCAAAGGCCCATATTGTATCAGTATAATTTGGAAAATGTGACAAATGACAATTTCTAGCTACAAAGTTTTCAACTAGATCAGATTTCCCTTTTGCTTTGTGTTTTCTGAATATGTGTGTGTTTTGAACTACTACTATGAAATTCTGTTTTATCATATTCTTCTCTCACAGTTCCAACAGCATTAGATTATGAGCTCTTTTAGGATAGACGCTTTTTTAGCTAAGAAGCGTCTAATGTTGGAGTTCTCACGCATGCCCTTCTTCACCTGTGAAATGTCCCAAATGTGTTGCTGCTGACCTTAATGGCTATTTGTTACTTACAACATTGTTATTACATTTGTATTGCAGTGATTACTAAGCTATGTTAGGGAACCATGAGAAAGCGTGTGTTTGGTATTCAGCAGTTGAGCCTGAGACCGACTCCGGGACTGTTAAGGGCAAGAAGAAGAAGAAGAAGAAAAACAAAAGTAAATATCGTAGACAAATTATGTATCTACTTTTGTGCTTTTTAGTGCTTTTCATATATGGTTTGATTGGTTTCACACTAACCGATTTACTTTCTTTATCTTCTACTTCAGAGGACGTAGTCGATGGAACTGCTCGACACGATGACACTTCAGCGCCAGAGCCAGAGCCAGAGCCAGATGGTGATACTGATGATTATGATAGGGCGTTGCAGGTAAGCTTCTCTAAAATTGGCTATGATTAGGGGAAAGTAGTGCATGCAATGATACACTCCAAAAATAAACGATAGGATGAACTGTTCAATAACTATGTTGCTGTGGTCTTGTAGTCAAATCCTTATACAGTGCTCAGTCAGACACATCAATCTACAAAAACAGAAAAGGAAGAGAAGAAACAGTCTTCTACGACAAGGGTTGATATTAAGGTATCAAGTAATCAAACTCTTTCTAATGTTGGTTATTAAGTATTTACAACTTTCAAGCGTATGATCTTGATGTGTTTCATTACAAGTATATGAGCTGGATATTGTAGTTTTTATTTATTTATTTATATAGGTCATCTGTGACAGAATTATTATCAGAGCAATTGAATATGTCTAGTAGAGTGATTTTAAGCTGAGACCACCACTTCGTATGAGTAATTTTGCTCGTAATTGGAGGACTGCGTCCATAGGTAGGTGTGTGATGCTTAGGTCAGAAAGTATACTTCTATAGGTTTGAGAGGGGGCAGTGGATCATTGAGAGGAAATGACTATATACTTCAAGTAGACAGTGTGGCGCAACCGAACTGTTTGAAGGAACAATTTTTTTTAGTATGCGAGGAAGTGGAGTCCCTGAATTTATATTTTACAAGATTATCCTCATCAAGTTTCAAGCTCAAAAGAAGGACTTTAACCCATCCATGAACATAAGAAAGAGTGGTGGGTCGAGATTGCACCTGTTTTCAGCCAGATCTTCCGGTAAGTCTAATAATGGTTCTCTCCCAACCTTCTTATGATCAATGATCAGTGGTTGTTGGGTAAAAGATTTTTCCATTAAACCCAATTACATTAAGGTGCATTTAATATGGCTATAATGGTGAAATTTGTGGTTTATTGGTATTGGTGATAAATGTCTTTAACTGTGTACAAGATAAGATAACTGTCTCCAAAAGCTGCATGCGCAAGTTAAGTTCTGATTTCTGACTTGTTATGATCCGTTTTCTTTTGGTTATGGAAAAATGTTGCTAGACCAAAAAACCCCTCTACTTGCTAACAATTGCATGTGATTTTTCTTGCCCCATTGCTTTCTCTCTCATCTTACTATCTGTTTCTCTTTCAAAAGTGAGTAAGGTTTCTAATGATTGGTCCACAGAATTAAGCCTTTCGTTAGATGTTATCTCACGTACTAGGAGACCAATCAATTGATGATAGTCTCATGTTAGCAAAAATAGATAAAACACACTTTCTCTCTCTTGCCTTGACAATAGCCCCACCGCTGGCCACCACCATAATTGGCGACGGCCTAGTATATGGGAGCTCCGGTCACCGGCAACAGTGACCCCACATCCACAGCAAATTTGGGTCTTGATCCAAGAAAAAACGTGTGTCGCGTGTCGGGTCACTAGTGCATGTCACTTATAGCATTTCAGGTTTGTGCATAATTCCATGTCATACGAAATTCTAGTGAAGCATGATCTAGTCGCATAGAGGTAGGCTAATTGATAAAAGGAGGAGAGAGGTCTGATGTTGATCGAGTGGCGCTAATAAATTCCACTTGGATCGTAAACTTGACGAGGGATGAGAGATGATAATTCAGCAAATTCAAGTCACCGATAAACGTGGTCTAATGCAAGTAGACCACCAACCAGACAGACATAATGCTCAATGAAATTCTCATTCGCCGATAAACATGTTCTAAACGAAAGTAATGCTTAGTGAAATCCCGATTCGCCAACACAATGAGATGTAAAGATGGTTGCAAGCTCAAAAGCAAATTCCCCATACAGAGTAGTTCAAAATGTTCAAATACACACTTATTGGCTAACTCGCAAATTCCCCATACGAGGAGAACCAGCTTGCAAAGAGTGAAGACCATAGAAATCTTGATCCCAACTTGCAAAGAGTGCGACCAGTGTTGCTCAGTCATGGAGCTGTGAACATAGCATTTTACCAGGAATTAATGAGAAAAAAAACTTATAATAATATATACCTGTGGTGGGGAGGAATTGAGAAACATCGCCACCGATGTCGGTGAGGCGTTTGTGGACGGAAATAACGGTGACTTGGGCCTCAAAGTTGGTAGTGGTGCGTTTGATTTGGTCAACTCGGAATTTCATGAAAATGAGGGTTTGTCTGCGTCCCAAACAGGGGAGTATGCAGCAATGCAGAGGGTAGACTCGTTGATCGCAAAGCAAGCATCAAAACAAGTGGAGAGAGACTTGATTGACCTGTAACTTGATTTTGACCCGACTTCTTGTTTCCAAATCAAAGGCTTTGAAAGGGACGAAATGGTTGCCAGGGTTGTAGAAAAACAAGATACCATCCAATAGAGCAAGTCTGGTTTTAATCCACCCGCCGGACTTGGCGGCGACACATTCCCAAACACGCTGGTCAGGATAATATGCGTAGATTGAGGAGATGTGGTTAAAGTGAAGCAGGATACGATTATTGTCGACGTCTGCAATTGGCGGAGAGCTGATCTCCAACTTCTTCTTCTTCTTCTTCTTCTTGTTGTTCATCAAGTCATCTGCATCTGGTGGCAGTGGCAAGAATTCCCAGCCGGCATCAGGCTTGGTAGGGTCCAAAACCTCGCCGAATAATCAAGTGGAGATGCTATTCCGACCAAACACATAAAGCTTCGCCTTGAAGGAAACACAGGCGGGCGTCATGTCGTAGCATTTGTAGCTGGGGAGGGTTTTCCAGCCGAGACTAGGGCGGTTCAAATCCGCATAAGAAGCCTTGGTGTGTGCGTGCGATTCTCCGAAGTCTTCCGGGGTTAGACTTATCTTCTTGGGTAGGGGAACACAGTTTTCATCATAGTAATCACTGCAGTAATCCGGGTTTGGGTTTCTGCCGACGATGACGATTTTGGATCCGTTAGAGACCATGGTAGAGTATCGATCAGCCAGGTATAGGGGCTCCGCTGCTTCAAACGGGTACACACCACCAACACCATCTTCATCTCTATCTTCTTCATCAAGATCCACCCAGTACAAATCAGTGTACAAGAAGTCTTCTGTCTCCCCATGTTTCACCATCCTCACCACCATTATCTCCTTCTCATGCTTACCACTCTCTGACTTCTCCATATGATTTCTGGTTTCTGATGAGGGATGGAAGGAGGGAGGCGCTACGCTAGGGCTTCCCCCTTTTTATATATGGGAACACAGTCAACACACCACAAACATACAAGCCCCATATTGCACAGCCCATTCTCACACACTCGCATTTCTAACCTAACCCACTCATTTTACACTCATCAAGCCTTGAAATTTTTGTACACAATATTTTCTCAACAATACACATTCTCAATGTTTAAGAAAATTATTTTAACATATTGTTTTCTATTAAAAACTGTCTTAATACATTATGACGTACCTCAAAAAAAAAAAAAAAACATTATGACGAATGACAATTAGTAAAACCAATAATTTTATAAATAATCCAATAAATAAGCACCGTGTTTGAAAGAATCTTACAAATTAGTTTAGACTACAAAAAAACAAAAAACACATAAAGGGTGTCTAACTGCTTGGTGATGGGCCCATTTGCTATTCTCAAAATTTTGACAATTTATCTTAAAAGTTGTCTACCCATGAAAATTGCACGGGATGTAACGCCAAACAGACACTTTGTGTATTTGCCTTTATTTTTGGAACACGTAGATATGATTCAGCATGTAATGCTTAACCTAAGTTCAGTTTTGGTCAGTGTGGCTATTACGGTGGAGGGAAGCAAAGCCGGTGGAGATGAGTTCTTTTCCCCCTTACACAAATGTTCTATTTTCATTTTATTTTATCAAACCATTTATTTTATTAGGTCTTTCAGGGGTTGAGGTTTCGTTACAATTAAGCATAAAGCTTAAAAATGAACTGGGTACATACAATTCATCCGTGGACGAGTGAAAAAAAATTATAGTATTATAACTTGATATGGCGAAACGATAGCTTGGGGGAGAAATGTGATGAATAGTGATAAAATGGGGAAGAAAAAGATTGGAGGAAATCTGGTCAAAAAAGTTTTGGGAATTAATATGCGTAATTTGGTGATCGAGTATACAAAAAATATAAGGAAAAAACTAGATAAAATTAAATAGGGATAAAATAGGCAATGCACAATTAAAGCGCACAATAAAGAGAATCGTTGGGGGCACTAAGTAACAATCCAGTAAAATAAAAGGGAATATTGGATTTTAACGGGACATCTAACGGTAAGGGATGTTAGGTCCTCAACAGAGAGATGTGAACCTCAGTAGCTTAGTGGTAGAGCGGTCGACTGTTAAAACGTTCAGATCCAAAAGTTAAAAAAATGAAAACGTTGATCCATCGACTAACACTTACATTTATGTCGCTATGTCATGTGTCTTGCACATTTGCTGTTGAAAAACAAGAAGTCTCACATCACATGTCATATCGATCTTTCTATCACACTTAAACGTTCCCAATCTTCCCTTCGAAATGAAGGTTAAGTGATACGTTATTATTGGGAACATATTTTGACATACTTGTAACCTGATTTTATTCAATAGTTGCGCGCAATAATTGAACCCGTAAAGCCTTGATGGTTACTCATAAGCTAAGCTAACATAACATAAGATTGTAGTCTTAAAACCCTTTACATACGACGAACGAAACACAGGGCAGATACAGTTAGAGATACGAATATCAAACTTGTCTCTTTCTCTCTCCTCTGCGCCTCTTCTTCTTCACTCGTCTCTCTAAAAAGGTTGGTTCTTTCTTTCAATTTCAATCTTTTATGTTTTACTTTTGCATTTTGATTCGATTATTTGTGCTCTTCGTTCGACTTTTTGGGGTTAGGGTTTTCGAATTTCTCATTTCTTTTTAATTGGGGGTTTTCGACCTTCCGATGACGAATTAGCTCGCCGTAGAATTCAAGATTGTTATATTGTATGTCGTGATTGACAAGTTTCTTTGAAAAGATTGAATCTTTGATTATACGAGCTGCTGCTGTTTGCCATTTTTGCTGACCCTAATGATATAATTCAGTGGACATTCGTCAGTTGAGATATTTATGAGCTTATGAGATTCTATTGAGCATACCAATCTATCTGGAGCCTATGAGTTAGGGGACTCGTTGGCGTTGCGAAATCTGCCAAAGTTGTGATTTTGGGAGTAATCTGAATGTTTGTGGGATTATTGTTGTTGATATTTGGGGACGTTTATTAGGTGCTGCTAGGCGTAATACTCTTATCTATAGCTGGCAAGGCCCTTTTCTTTTTTGACAAGGTCTGGTTAGGCCCTCAGCCCTAAGGATTTACCTGTTGTATGTCTGCAGATCATGGATACTTCAAGTCCTGCTGTTTTTGTTAATGGAGAACTCCTGCGCATGTTTGTTGGACGAAAGGTTCGCTTGGTTATTCAGGTCATTCGAGCTGATGCTATATCTGTGCTCGGGAAATCGACCGATGATCAGCAAATAACCATCAAGGGTTCACCACCGGCTCAACCTCTTACAACATATGTGGAAGTTATTGGTATTGCAGATGGCAACCAATCTGTTCGGGCTGACACTTGGACCAACTTTGGGGATAACTTTGGTAATTTACATTTCCTATGATTCAAACTCTTTTTTTTTTTTGTATCTTATTACTTGGGTAAATTTTAGACCTTTCATAGTTATCCTCCTCTCTCTCGAGTCTCAACTGTGAAAATGGAAATTTCGTAAGGATCAGAACATTACTACTAAAGAGTGCTCTAAGGAGTTTTACAATGGCCAAATACTGGCAATGAACCCTTTGGTTTGCAGTGTTTAGTTCTTCATTCTATAGACTCAGACATTGTCACATGCATGCTTGATAAGGACCTCCTCCCCCCCCCCCCTGCGGATAGAGAGGCGCTTGCAGACAGTACATGCATGTAATCTGTATCATTACTGCCTATGATATCTTTAAGTATCTGGTGAAATTTTAACTCTATAAGGCCCTTAACCTGCCTGATTGGGACTAGGAACCAAAAAAAAAAAAAAAAAAAAAAAAAAAACTTGCCTGCTTAGAAATCTTCAGGTGGTGCTGATAAGCTGTGGTCATGTAGCTATGTCGTGTGTCTTGCGCATTTACTGCTGAAAAAACTCTGCGATTCTGAATGTCTTACCTGTACACTGGGACAGTTCTCTTTTATAAAAGCTGGTGGTTTAGTAAAAGAACCTTTTTCTAGATGCACCTATTGACCTAGTGTGAGAATGTTTTTACGAACCATTGATTGTAATTTTTTCCGCATTTGAGTGCAACTTTTTACGGAATCCTTGATGTATCCTGCTAACAAATTACGTAGAAGCAAACTGTAAATAGCTGTTGATAAAAGTAACCATTCGTTGTTTGGATTGCCGCAGATGCTTGTAACTACAATCAACTCTGCCAGCTTGCTAATGGGGAATACAAGCACTTGTTCATCTGATCCAATGTCGTTGATGCTCTGATCATGGATGTGGTGCTGATAGTGTTCTTAGCATTTCCTAAATCTTCCTAGTTAGTCTTTGAACTGCCTGCACAGTATCATGTCATTGTGTGTCTTCCTTCGGTATTATATATTATGAATTTGGTGATATCATGGCATGTAAAACTTGTGGTTAATATTACGGTTACTACTCTGGTTTCGATTAAACTTGCTAGTTTTGCTGACCTCTATCCAGTCCTTTAGGCTTGTGGTCTGTGTTCTACTAAGGTGCGGAGCTGATGTGCATTCATCGCTTCTGAAACTTTTGGTGCTTTTGAAGTTTTAACGGAGTAGCTAGACCTGCCAATGTATCTTGGTTTGCGATTCACTCTTGGCGTATAACCTGTAACTTTGAGGCTAGGATGGTCTTTCAATCTTATTTGTTTTTTTAGGGACAGTTCAATCAAAAGGGTAAAGGCCATATGAATTTCACCAAAGGTTCACCCCTTTACCTTAATGGCTAAATTTGCTGAAGGAGATTAATGAAAGCAGGTTACTTTAACCTCATGTTTACCGGAAAATGGTAACAGCAAGATGTCTCACACTCAATCTTTCCTTTCACTCCACGATTGCATAACATTTGGGTGCAATAGTCATACGCAAACATTTTGTACAACTAGCCACGAATAGACTTAAATTTGTAAGGTTATCGGTGAATGAAGAATACTACTCGTATGTATAATGTTTTTGACGCATAATTGGTAACATACTAACATATTTTGACATACTAGTAACCTGGCTCACACCAATAGTTACGCCGCAATAACTACACCCACAAAGGCTTGTGTTTGACGTTGTAACAAAACTTCTGTTAAACGTGGAATTTGTTACATCTTGGGTGTGTGTGTTTTTTCCGATCACTAGTGAGACACTGAGACGTAATCGCAAACGCTCAACATTTAGCGAGGGGGTTTCGAGATTCGAGCCCTCAAGTAACAAAAAACATTGTAATAAATCCTTTTTCCATACGACGAACGAAACACAGGGCAGATACAGTTAGAGATACGAATATCAAACTTGTCTCTTTCTCTCTCCTCCGCGCCTCTTCTTCTTCACTTGTTTTTGCATTCTTCCCTAAAAAAGGTTGGTTCTTTCTTTCATCTTCAATCTTTTATGTTTTACGTTTGCAATTCTATCCTTCTATGTTGCATTTTGATTCAGTTATTTGTGGTCTTCTTTCGACTTTGGGGGTTAGGGTTTCCGAATTTTTCATTTTTTTTTTTTTTTTTTTATAATTGGGGGTTTTCGACCTAGTGTTCTTCAGATTACGAATTAGCTCGCCCTAGATTTCATGTTTCTTTGGAAAGATTGAATCTTTGATTATATGAGCTGCTGCTTTTTGCATTTCTTTCTGTCACTTTTGCTGACCTAATGATATAATTTAGTTGACATTCATCAGTTGATAGATTTAGGAGCTTATGAGATTCTATTGAGCACACCAGTCTATGGAGCCCATGAATTAGGGGACTCGTTGGCGTTGCGAAAACTGCCAAAGTGATATCAGTGGGAGTTGTATTTTTGGGAGTAATCTGAAAGTTTGTGGGATTGATATTTGGGGGCGTTTATCAGGTGTTGGTACCGTAGTACTCTAGTAGAATCGGGTTGTCGTAATTGAGGTTAGGTTTAGATCGATATATTGAAAATTTGATTTTTGTGTACTATGTGTTTGTCTCCTATACCAATTTGCTTGTGGGTTGCATCAGGCAGTTGTTCATAAACTCTATTGTTAGGTATTGGTGAGGTTTCGTTCAGGCGTGCTGAGTATTTTTTGCCATTTGGGTTTTCTCCTGCTGATTGGAATTAACAAGTTTTTTTGTTTTGTTTTTGGAACTGTAAAAAAGTGACATTTTTGCATGTTATCTGTATGGTCCTTTCAGGTTCTCGATCTTTGGCATTTGATGCCGTTAGTCCTCCTGCCATGAATTTCTGTTGCAATTTTCTATGGCTTTCAGCATTCTTTGATATCTGTATCTCTTTTCTATTTATTTTTTCTGTTTCTCTCGTCCTGCTTCCGTTGTGATAATACATTGGTCCTGAATCACTAGATATAAACTTCTGTCTGTCCTTTGCTTGTTTGGACTACAGTCACCATCTTTTAATCAATGGAAAGTTCATTGCTTCATTGTTACACACCTGTTGAACATCACTTCATCCTCTTCACCATTTTTCGAGTTTTATGCTTGTTTATTAGTTCTATTATTCATTCAAGCTGCAAACTTCCTGGTGCCTTAAGTCATGGCACAGATTCATTTGAGATTCTTACTGTGCTACTCCTTTTGGCCTTTTCATTTGTTACTCCTTCCCACCTTTCTCTTCTTTCTTTTTGGGATGCACCTGGCTTCTGTGCTTCTCCACAGTTACCCCATAAGCTTGCTGGACTAGACACACACGATGCCAAGGACAAGAGCCTCTGCAGCAGCTGCTACAATGACTGAAACACCTGATCAGGACACAGAGGCGGGAAAGGCCGTTGAATCCGAAAATAAGGTGGGAACGGAAAACGATGTGGAGGAAACCATGGAGGAAGAGGTTGAATATGAAGAAGTGGAAGAGGAAGTGGAGGAAGAGGTGGAAGAAGAAGAGGTAGAAGAAGAGGAAGAAGAAGAAGTGGAAGAAGTAGAGGAAGAGGAGGTAGAAGAGGAGGAGGAAGAAGAAGAAGAAGAGGAGGAGGAGGAACCTGGTGTCGACAAAGCTAATACTTCAAACATTACTGATACTGATGTGGAGATGAATGATGATAATGACAAGAAAAAGCATAATGAGCTTCTTGCACTTCCCCCTCATGGGTCAGAAGTATTCCTCGGTGGCATACCTCATGATGCTAAGGAAGAGGATTTGAAAAGCTTTTGTGAATCTATTGGAGAGGTCACGGAGGTTTGTGTCTGCTGATTCCTTTTTTTTTAATGCTGCTCTGCCCATATAATGATAGTATCATGTTAATAATTTGTGAAGTACAGGTCAGGATAATGAAAGGTAAAGCATCTGGCGAGAATAAAGGCTATGCATTTGTGATGTTCAAGACAAAGGAGTTAGCCTCGAAGGCTATGGATAAGTTGAATAACACGGAATTAAAGGTAACCTCAAAATTCGTCGTCCTGCCATTTGTACTAGGGGTGTTCATATTCAATTCCAGATGTGTTTTTGCATGCACCTTATTTGGGGGCCTTTCGTGAAGCGTTTATGTGGTACTCTGGAAGCATGCTTATGCTGTAGCCTGTAGATATATTGTAATCATGTGGGGATCCTCATAAAAATGGAAAAAAAAACATATTGATTAAGTCAGGATGGTATTCACAGTCTCCCTTTTCTGAACCATACCTAATACATATCAGGCAAAAACTAGCTCTTAGAGTGACTGTGTTCATGTTTACTAAGCTATAATGCCTATTAAAAATCGTCCTTTTGAATTATTCCTACTACTAGCATATGATTGGAAGTAAAATGGTGGGAGAGGGTGCTATATTCCTTCAGCTTAATCAATCATTGAGTTAATATCCTGTCTTTTCAGGGTAGAAAAATAAAGTGCTCTTCATCTCAAGCTAAGCATAAGCTTTTCGTTGGCAATGTTCCCAAAGCTTGGGGAGAGGAGGAATTGCGGAAAGCTGTTTCAGAGGTTGGGCCTGGTGTTAACAAAATTGAACTTCTAAAGGTTATTTTCCTGAACCTTTTGACTTGTGTACCTTAATACTTGAGTTCAGCTTTTGACACCAGAAGTTACCTATCCTAAGAAATCACAATTAAACTCTTGTTGTTTCATAGCTTATCTCTGCTTGTTGTTTATGTTCTGTATGATCTCAGGACCCACAAAATTCCAGTCGTAATCGGGGATTTTCATTTATTGAGTATTATAATCATGCATGC
>JBBYHQ010299796.1:0-19740 GCA_038382645.1 Spergularia azorica | reverse complement strand
ATTTGGGACTTGATGGTCAAAGACAATCTCATTGAGCCATCACCAGAACACTATGCCTGTATGGTGGATATGTTGGGTCGTGCAGGACGACTGAAGCAGGCAGAAGAGTTTGTTCTTCAGATTCCAGGAAATCCAACATTTTCGGCATTACAGAGTTTGTTAGGGGCATGCAGGACACATGGGGATACGGAAATGGGTGGCAGGATGGCCAATGCACTGATAGAATTGCAGCCTGAGGAGTCAGGCTCTTATGTTCTGATGTCAAATCTGTATGCTGAAAAAAAGGACTGGGATAAAGTCGCGGCAATGAGGAGGAGAATGAGAGATAGGGGAGTCAGAAAAGAAGTTGGTTTAAGCTGGGTTGATGTAGGTAGTAGTAGTGGTTCCTTGATTACACATGGTTTTTCATCAGACGACACATCTCACCCGAGGTCTGAAGAGATATACCGATTGGCTAGGTCCATAGGACTCGAAATGAAATTCCTGGCGGGAGAAAGACCCGACTGGAGCATGGTTGATGTCAATTGAAGCCATTAACACTCAAAACACAGTTAATCGCGCACACTGACTCTCATTAGTCATTAGATGTTTGTATCCGAACCTCTCATGACCCTGCATTGGAAGAGGCAGGACATTATTAATGATATACAATGACAATGCAGCATATGAGAGTTTACTCAGTTACTCTTGTGAATTATGGTAAATTATTTTTGTAAGAAAAATTTCGAAAGAAATAGAAAACACAAGAACTGATTTTTCTTCATCAGATATTCAGATAATCCCATAGATCACCTTTGCCAAAAAAAAAAAAATGATCATATCTGTTGAATTACATTTGTGCACGATTATTCAACACGATTACTTGCAATGAGGACTCGAAACAGCTCTCCGTAGCCCATTAAAGAGATCTCTGATGAAAGGGGTTGAAGTTCTACGAAGCTCTTGGACTTTTACTCCCTGTAGAAGTGCAGTGATCCGCAGCAACAAGATGAACCGACTGTTTTTACTGAGACTGTAACAAAGGGGGAAAAATAAAACAAGCCATAAAAAGCGTGGACGGCAGGATTCGAACCTGCGCGGGCAAAGCCCACATGATTTCTAGTCATGCCCGATAACCACTCCGGCACGTCCACTGATATGTTCATATTGCGTACATAATACATTCCACCTCAGAAAAAAAAAAAAAAAAAAGCTTAAGACTATGGATGATGTTTGTTCAAGTTCAAGGTGTCTACATTGCAAACGAGTAAATCCAATTCAATACATTGTTCAGAATGTAATATGTTCTCTTCCTTACCATGATAATTAAGCTTTCAGAGAGTATATTACATTTGAGTATTTCTCTGAATCAAAGCGCATGCAAAACGACTTTTTCCCATTTACGTGAAAAATTGCGCACAAACCGACCATCTACTCTTTACTAATATACTTGTGCAGTCGTGCCCCTGATTATCACCTTGTAAGTTTTTGACACTCGTTCAACCATTCCTTTGAGACCATACTCCAAAAAACTCAGCCGTGTAATTGACGTTTTATCTTAGCCACCCTAAAACCCATTTTCCAACGTTTTTGAGATGTTTAAAACTTATGAGCGCCTCATCGTGTTCGTAATAATGATTTGCTTGGTTTGATTTTGCATTTGCAGTCGATCCAATATATTAGTGCAATACTGCAATTACACCATGCCACCATGGCTGTTAAGGCTAAGCGATTTCGATAAGTTATCTCTAGGAAAGAACCTGAAAAGCTGATACTATACGTCTGTAAACGAAATGAGATCCTAAAACCATCACCATTTATACCGACAAAGCAACAAATATTCATCAGCAACCACGACTAATTGCATCACGGTGAGTGTATTCGAGATTGGTAATATCGTTTATGTAAATGTGGATGCTCTATAGGTACATACTCAAGCAGCCATGAACTGGATAGCAGTAGCAGCACGAGGTAAAATCAGCCCTGAAAGAATTAGGAGGGGAAACCAATTCTGCATCTGTGCAGAAGCACACAGCACAGCCGATGGTGCACGAACAAGGGAAGGGGGGAGGGGCTGATAAACGATGCAACACAAGCCGTAAACTCAAGACACCAAGTCTATATAGATGACCAACAATCGACAGGCAACAAATTTAGTTCACATTACAGACTTGAGTCTTACTCAGTTACCACACTAAATATCATAGATCCACTAACAGAATTCGAAGAGCAAAAATAAAGAAGACTATTCCCTAGTGGCACAACAAAGTTCCATCAGTCAAAGCCTCCAAGGAGCAGCTTTTACATTCCAAGAGGCCTATCACCCCGAACAGGTACACGAAACCCCTGCCTCAGATCAAGAGCTTCTCAATTGCGTCCTGCATTTGTGTTACGACAGATGAGATCAGTACATGAAGTCAATTTCATCATGGCAATCATGTTTAAGAAAATCATTATATAGTACAGTTGGAATAATCACCTTCAGTTGTTGAATTTGAGGTTTCAAGTTGCTTCCCTCGTTTGAGGTCACTGAGCAAGAGATCACAGGCCTTGAAACTCCACATGCGCGACCAAGTGCTTCTTTTGAGGGAACGAAAACATATGGAACGTTCTACAAAGGACAACAGATTAGAGTTAATACATTGTGATGCAGCTTAGAAATACAAGCAGACATGGATTAACTAGACCTTCTTCATTCACCGTGAAAAATCAGCAACTACAAAACTAAGCAGGCAGTAGGCAGTAGGCTGTAGGCAGCACACACAATCATACTTCAGCATAAGTTCCGATAGTTTTCAATGCTAGGAAATAGTATTTTTGTTCACAGGCCAATCACACAGTAAGTTTCAACACCAATAGACATCACAATAGAAATTAGAATATACAGCACTCATCCTATAAGCAATTCCCAATTTCAGCCATGAGCATTGACAGGAAAAGATAGCCAAATTTCAAATAGTTTTAAGACACTCAAAGCATGCTTCCCAGATTCGCAAAACAGAAAGCACCTATTCACAAACATACAAGTGCAAACCACTAACAAACACATCAACATTACCAATTCTTAAGCCATACGAATGAGATGAACAAACTGTTACTATGGCTCGACAGACCTCAATTACTTAGCATTCACAATTAAAGTGAAGAATATGCAAATTAAACTAATCTTAATGCAATTACATGACCCTGCTATCAATCAAGTACTCCTCCAAAAATGCGAATACCATATACCTAGTTTCTCGAGGGTCTTTTGGATCTAACACATTTCTAGCTTCACACGTAACCAACCAATTACGAAAACCAAATTCTTCACACAATATACCAAAAACAGAAGTCCAATTCAAAACAACAATACTCATCAGCAGCTGGCAAGACATCAAACACACGCATACAAAACTCACACAACATAACAAAACAGCCTCAATCAGTCTAACAACTTAAGCAACACATCTCCCAAAGCTAAGCCAACGAAAGATCACAACTTTTAACCACCGACTAACACGACCAAAATAATTCGAGTTAGCTTAACAATAACACAAGAGGGAAAACAGGGGTATACCTTGTCTTCAGCGAGCAGGGGAAGGTGAAGAAGGATCTCCAACGGCTCGGTATCGGCCGCCATAACCACAAATTCAGCAATACCTCTGTTCAAAGTCTTGGTAGCTGCACCATTTACCAAAAACCCATAAATTTTTACCCCAAAAATTCATAAACCAAAGTAAACCCTTTTGAAAATCATACCAAACAAACCCTCCTCCAACAAAACTTTCAGCTAATTAAACTAAAAAATTAACAACCCATCATTTCATCCCACTTAAAAAACATAAATTAATAACTTTTACAGTAGTAAATTTTTTTACCCCAAAGTTTCACAAACAAAATAAACCCTTTTGAAAATCATACCAAACAAACCACCCCAACAAACTTCTCAGCTAATTAAACACAAAAATTAACAGCAACCCATCATTTCACCCAAGTCAAAAAACACAAATTAAAAACTTACAGCAGTAAAAAAAGGGATTAATTAATTAATTAGTTACCTTCATTAGCACCCTTTTTAAGCTGCTTGTAATTGGCAGCTTGTTGAACAATATCCATGATTGTATTGGTCAACTGAGCATCCGCCAATGGGTATGCTTTAGGGTTTACCGCCTCTCCTGTCTACACAACAAAAATGAACCAACATAAAATTAAAACCATATTATAAAAACATAATCATATGAAATATCGAATTAATCATATCATATGCTCAAAAAAACAAAAAAGATGCAAACTTTGAAGAAATTAGACACAGTAAGAGAGAGAATTTGAGTTTTTTTTTACCATGGTGGCTGAAAGTTGGACGAACTGAGGAGAGAGAAAATTGGGGGGAAGAAGGAGGCTAGGGTTTTGGGGCAAAGGGTTTTAGAGAGAGGGGAAAAATTCGTGTTGTTATTTGGCTGTAATTTATAGCAAAGTCTTCAAAATAATGGGCCAAAACGACACATAATGGACCTTCTTTTAAATAAAACGGCACCGTTTTTGGTGACCCTAGTGTCAAAACGACATATATTGGACCTTATTTTAGTTAAAACGGCGTCGTTTTTATAGGCCCAAAATAGAATTTAGGGCTTTTACTTGGACTTCCTGAGAAAAAGCTCTCATTTTTTTGGAAGCGTAACCAAGACTCGACTTCGACTCTTCGCCCCCTGTCCCTTTTTAGAGAGAGAAAGAAGAGAGAGAAACAAGAGATGGACATGGAAATTGAGAGGAAAGATATTCAAATTGATGGGGGTAATCTTTTGGCGTACAACCCAAATCATCACTTCAAATCTATACCTTCTCAAAGGTATAAAGTTTGCACCTTTTTGGTATTTCTGTTGGTTTTTCTGCTCAAAGTTTGCTTCTTTGTGAAGTTTCTGTCATTTAATTTGGTTGTTTCTTTGTTATTTTGCAATTTAATTAGTTTGTGTATGTGCTCATGTTGAAATTACCTGATTTTCTCAAGTGGGTTGTTGTAGAAATCAGTTTAAAATTGAGTTAATTTTGTTGGTAATTAATTTTTTTTACTGCTCATGTTAATTTTAAGCTAGTAATGTGATATTTGGGAAGGATAAATTGATTGTGGGATTAATGGGCGTTTTTTGGAATTTGTGTTTTTTTTGGGGAAACATTGAAGGGAGGAGCTGGTGAAGCAATGCTTGCAGCTGGGAACTGAAGCAGCACAAGAAGTTGTGGAGTTGCTTTTCAACTTGCAAGCTACTCCAGATCCTGATGGACCCATTGTGACGATACCGGCGCCTACTACAAAGCTTCCGAGGCAGAAGCATGTAATGTCTCTTGCTCGATATTTCTGTGTTCTTTGTTCCCCTTTCCATCTGCAAGGTTTTGTTGATAATATTGTGTAGTCGTATACTTGTGCCGTGCTTTTTGAATGTTTTCATGGAAATTGGTAGTAGTTTTCGACTTCACATTTTTCTCTCGTGTCTGCAATGCTATGCCCTATGAACTGCAGCGTAGTCGAGCAATCTGGTCATTTGTTGATAGACTTGTTCAATTCGTATGATATAACATCAAGAGTGAATTTCAATCGGATGTTTTCTTTTCTTTTGTGGAATATCTTGGTTGCTTTATAGGAAAGTTGAATTAAGTTTCAGCACTCAACTATATGGCTTGGTGGTATCTTTGAATATTGTTCATTTTGTATTATTTTTGCATTTCAAGTGCGACTGCTAACATAATTGGATTAGTTTCTGCAAGGTTGAAACTATCATGTTGCTTGATTTGTTTTCTCGATATAATCGTTGTATGGTGAGAGTTGATTGTGAAGAACTGTGTTTCTTGTTACTTGTAGGTTTAGTTTTTCCATTAAATAGTTATGGTACATGACTGTTCAACTGCTTTAGGATACAGTGATCTAAATATGTCAATTTCTATCGAGCTATTCTAATCTGTACTTTGTTTGCGGCTAGAAACTAGTGTCGCAATGTTTAGACTAATGTTTCCAATATCATATGTCCAGCTACCAAGACCCAAACCTCCAACAAAGTGGGAGCAGTTTGCAGAGAAGAAGGGTAAGCTGGCTTTTATTTTATTTTATTATATGTATGGCCAGTTGGGTTTCTTAAATGTACAACATTTGTCTTCAACCATTCATAGTAATATTTGCTTGGTTTTCATCCGTGCACCTTTTTTTCAGGTATAAAGAAACGCAAGAAGGATAAAATTGCATACGATGAAAAGAGTGGTACTTGGAAACGTACTTATGGTTATGACCGTGCCAATGATGAAAACGATGTGCCCATCATTATGGCTAAGCCAACAGACGGTTAGCATCTAACTTATTAGCTTTGTTCTCATGGCAATATGCTATCTGATTGTTAGTCATACATTCAGTGAACACCATGTAGCATATTCATCCATAGTAGATGTCATGTTGATTGTGGAAAACATTATAATTTTCCATAGACTCCTTGGAAAGTAAATTATGTACTGAAGCCTTCTGTATTGTACCTGCAGAGCCTGGACAGGATCCTTTTGCAAAGAAAAAAACTGATAAGAAAGACAGAGTACAGAAACAAGAGAAGAATCGTTTGAATAATCTCAGAGAAGCAGCAAGTGTTGGAGCCCTGCCAAGGTATCTTTTTATATTATTGAATGTTGAACTCTTGTTTTTATCATATGTAGAAGAGTTCTCCTAACATCAGTTCTTCCCATCAATCCAAACGGTTTCCTTGTTGAACAACCATACCTAGTCATTCGATACTCTACAAAAAGCACCTGAGAAAGCTGCTTTCCAGTTTCTCGTAGGTTACTGCAATCCTCAATAGTTGTACCGTGCATTAAGTCTTCATTGTAATTCATGTTATCGTCTGGAAAATATCCGCAGTTATCTCTGGTACTTTGCTCAACTCATATACAATGCCTGCTTTCTACTCCGATATCATTGGCTTGTTAGTGTGAGAAGCATATGATTGTGGAAGGAGGGCCGAGTGATTGTTGATTTGTTTTGCATCTTAACATTTCATTGTGAATCTAAAAGCCCGTCCTGCTAAATGCATCTTCACTCCTCTTTCCGTTAGCCAACTTGTTTTCGTTGCTCCAGTTAAGACGAGCATAATGTTAAGATCAGTTTGCTTGAGGGCTGTTTCTGGAGTTTGCACTTGTACTGAAATTTAAGATCTCATGGGTCACAAAGACTTTTTTTTTGTGTCTTTTTTTCTTTTTTGCGGTAGACATACAGTATTTGCTTGGATAATGGATATATGCTTTTTAATACGGATTATGTAGTTTAAGCATAGAATAACTTTCTTCTTATTCGACTTCTTTTGCCAGCCATGTTCAACTAGCTGCTCAAGCACTACCCATTACTGGTAGCCAGACTGCTCCCAAGAAACTTGGTAAACGTGAGCTAGAGGAAGTAGCTGGTCATGCAGCAACATCCACGGCAAGTATTGGAAAGTTTGACAAAAAGTTGGCTGGAGAGAAGAAACAGAAAAACGATGGAAAACATAGAAAGGTTTGCATTTGTGTAATTCTGTTTTGCCAGAGTATTGGTGTTGATTCTTGTGTCAGTTACTTAACAAGTCTGTTTGACTGTATGGTGTAGTTCCTACCTGTTGTCGAAGGGAGAGGTATGGGCTCACAGGAAAAAGAGCAAACTGACAAGATTTTGAACAAACTCCTCGCGAAGCATTCTCACGGCGGGCTTAATGTTGACAAGGTATGATGAGTGGATCATTTAGACCTTGCTCCTTTAGCTTTAGTACTCTGTAACATTTTTGTGATTGTTTTTCGTGTATTACACAGGCTGTTAGAAAGGTCAATGTCCAAAACGAGAAGAGCAAACAAGGCAAGACATCTACTGACTCCAGCAAATTGAAAACAAGAGGGAAACCTGCTTTCAAGAAATCGTCGAGCAAGGGATCTTCATTCAAAGGATCCTCAGGTAGCAAGGGGCCTTCAAACAAAGGATCATCGAAGTCAAAGTTTACAAAGTCCAAGTGATTTTCAGGATTACACAGCGATTAGGAGCTTCTTCGGTTACTTATTTTGAGTATCTTACCCTTATGTTGAATGAGACGTCAAAATTTTGGGCCATCAATGCAATTCGAAATTGTCATTCTGTTCAATTCTGCTTTTGTTGTGATTTACCCACCTCCCTAGTACCCCCTAACAGGCTCATGCACCCCTTCCCTACACCTCCCCTGAAGCCTTTGCACTTTGCAGTAAACGATCTTTTTTGTGCTCATTTTTCACTGATGCTGTGCTGAGCTGAGGTGCATTGTTTTCGTGTAGGGAAGATGTTAACCGGATATTGATTTGTGATCTACACTGCTTTCGTTTATATGAATCAGATGATGACTTTCTGCAGACTGCAGTATTCGTTTTGTGTCTCTATTTTAGGGTAGCATTTGTGCTAGTGGAGTGTGTTCGCATTGCATCGAAACCAAGCGGTTGACAATAACGTCATGATTAGCCAGGCAAAGTAATCTTGCACATTGCCATTCTTTGTGGATCACGTTCTGAACTGGTGACATCTAGTCTATGAACACACGATTTTTGTACAATATAATCACAAACATGGTGCGCGCTTGTGCCAGTGTCTTGATAGGAAACTGGAGGCTTGTACTTTGTATCATTCCGAAGTGGCAATCTGTCTTACACAGCTCGACATAAGAGAATGGAAGAACACCATTTGCACATCAAGCGAACTAGACAATGATCTGGAGCGAACACCATGTAATAACTAACAATCTCATTTACCTACGCAAAAAAAGAATGTATTTTGGTACTGAACTTTCAACATAAGCAGACCAAGTTCTGCATCCTGACTTTCAAAAACTATACTTCAAAACAAATAAAAGAAGAATCAAACTACAACTGATTAGGTGATTTTATCTGAATCAACATGTTTCAGATACTTTGGCACAAAGCCCCAATGCAGATGGAAAGAGTCAGCCTCAGTTCTGCTCTTCATTGTCACCAATGACTTCCTCTTCTGCTGCAGCAGCTGCCATCAATTTGTCGAAGTTCTCTGTCTTGCCCAGCAATATCTCTATCTGAAAAAGACAAGACACCAACAATCAGCAAATATTTAAACAAGAGAAGAAGACAACATCCCGACAGCAAAGATGGACTTCACGCACAAGAATACAGTAAGCAAGAGGTCATTAAAAGGCTAAATTTCATGATTCAAGCACATCAGGTTTACCTTAGCCTTCTGCACAGGTCGACCTCTTGCATCATCCTTGATGTCAACAGTAGATGTCGTGATCTCTGCAAAGATCACACGGGAAGTCAGCTCACAACTTAGGCTCCACAATGGTTACATCAGGGGCAGCCAGAATAACAAGTTCAGTTTGCCCTCTGAATATCAAGAGGTACGAAAATAGACTAGAGTACTCACTCTTTTCAACAGCGAAGCCATTGTTTTTGAGAATTTCAGCAATAGTCACAACAGTTGCAATTGCTGCAAAAATTATCCCAAAAAAGCAAAAGCAGGTGAGTCTTATATATAACTAAGAAAACCACATGCCAGTAACAAATTAACAAGCATCCAAATATCATAGAGGGAAAATGATTACACATGAAAAACAATGATCGTATTAAGGTTTCAATTCATGATGTCCTATATGCTTCATAATTCCTAGTAAACTGCATCACGAAACTGCTTATGAAACCGCGTCTACGGTATGATAATATTCGGTCTACTGAATTATAGACGCAACAATTTTGTTACTGGGTCCCCCAGGTACATACTCTCTATGATGTCAACATAGGAGTCAAGTTGCATATATCCATCTCCCTTAATCTTGCCATGGGAGTTGAACCCTTAAGGCAATGGGGTAATGTAGTTGCACATGCTACACAATCCCTACGTAAGGTCTACTGCCTGTAACACAACCTCGGAAATCCAATAGCCAAAACTATATACAGCCATATATTAACACAACAGCAAATAATGTTCCACAAGAATATGGCACCACAGACTTTTCAACCCAAAATAGACTTGTTATAGTAGGTGACTGAAGAGAGGAGATCATTCTGAAGATTCCTTTGACACAAATTTCATTGCCAAATCCACAAATTGTTACAAGTGGAAATTTATAAGAACATTACAACGGAGAGACATTTCTATTCATGTTCTAGAAACTGGTGACTTGGACTCACTCTGGAATAAGGATGAAATATCGAAGGAGCGCCTCATAGTTATTGCTCGTGAAATACCATGTCAACAACATTTCAAAATCCAAATCCCAATTAACTTCAACCTCTAAGCTATACAATGCCAGATAACCCAAATTACCATACACATAACGAAACAGACTCAATTACTACTATGTCAACGATAACTTCTTCGTATTACAAGATTTTACTCTACACGAGAGCTTAATTACATGTTTAAACCCGTTCAATTGAAATCGTGCTACGAAATCTAACCAATACACAACCAACAATAAACCAAACTTCATGATATTGCAAACACACCACTTTCCCTTCTACTACTCTTAAGTTGAAGTAAAACAACCAAAGTCGCCGACTTTCTCAGTTAAAACTTATCAAACACACCACAAATAACACCAAACATGCCAATCAATCAATTACAAGATATAACCCACATTAAAAATTTGGAGGAGAGACAAAAAATTACCCATTCCAAGCGCAGAAAGCTCAACCTCATTGTTCTGTTGCATATACCTCTGCAAATACAACATCATATCAAAAACCCACCTCAGAAATTACTCAAACAACACAAAATTTACCCTAACAACACAGTAAAAAATCAATTTAACACAAAAAAAGTTACTACCTTTGCAAGATTAACGTAGAAAAAAAGGGGTTTTTTGGTGTTGGAAACTTGAATTCGACTGTTCTTCTTTCCATGATCAACAACGCTCAAATTGGTCACTCCATCGGTAATTTGCTCAACAGCAGTCGCCATTCTGAATCAATCGAAAAAATTGTAAGCGGAAACCCTAATTTTACGATAAAAGACCCAAATTTGGGGGAAAATAATGAATAAGAGAAGTGTGAATTAATTGAGAGGAGAGAGAAAAAGGGATTTACCGAAGAGATGCGGCGGGAACGAGGGCGTGTGTGAGGGAGAGAAAGAGAGGCTTCTAATGGAAGTTTTCCGAAGTTTTTGTTTTTGTGAACAGAGAGATTTTATAGGGAGGCTCTGTTTCTTCACTTTCTTTATATATCAAACCTTGCTTTATTATTTGGGTCGGGTTGGTGGTGGTATTAGAAGCGTTTCAAAACCTTGATCCATTATCTTATTCGGGTCGGGTTTGTGGCATAAAGTCCATCGACTAGAAAGAACGTGGTCTAGTTGATTAGAATTCGGGTAGTTGATATGGTGGCGATAGGTCGACATGATTTACGTATATTCAAAAGAGTAGAGTAATGTTGACAAATGAACTATTTATCGATATTTCGCTTTCGTGTAGAAGACCGAGTTGAAAATTATGATTTACTACTTTGTTTTGAAATTGGTTAATTAGCAAGCCGTTGTCCATTTATGTAAAGATGGTGCTGGGTTTGGGTCGATAACTTTCAAGTCTCATATATGTTGACATAAACAAAAACAGGTCGAGTACTTGACATACCATGTGAAAGAACCATCTTAATCAAAAATCTACATTGATAGTTGGATCGATGAGAATCTGATATCATATGAAATAACCAACTCAACTAAAAACCTAAGCTCACAACTCACGTTCTGGCAATAGTTTTATACCTTCACGACTTAATATACTCGTACCATTTTGTGAGCTCTAACTTTCGTTTCAACGTTTTGAAGTGGCTCACATAGTTACACTATAATGATCATTCTAATAAATTCGGTTCAAATCAAATCATACGAAATTAAATAAACCCAGTTTAGATTAAAACAAACTCGATCAAACACTAATCACACCCAAAAAAACACACGATCAACTCAAATCCTTCATTTTATCAATTGTCTCATTTCATTAATTTCGCCATTATTATCATACTTTCCATTTCCAATCAAGTGATGTGACTTCGACCCATGAATTGAAATGAGATGATCGTGCTTTGCTAAGCAACTAAAGCTCGTCTTCCTTCTTCCACACGCTCAAATTTCCCTCTTCATTCATCATTCCCGTGCTCCTGATCAAATACACCTGAAACTTAAGCAAAACCGACCCACATAAAATTAAGGTAGAATTTTTCTTGGAAAACCGTAGATTTGTACTAATTGTTGAGTTTAATTGTATCCCTTTTCATATCATAAAGTTTATGGCAGCTGAATTGATGAGTATGTTTGAAGTTTTGCTCGCATTAGAGAGTTGCATACCAAGTGTTTGATGAAATGCTTGAACCAAAGTTTCTATCGTTTAGTACTGATTGACTTTTATATTGTGATTTGAGCATTATCCTTTTACAATATTTCCATAAAGTTAAGTAATTTTTGGAAATGTTGTTGTAATTCATTGGTCTGTTTCGTGGGCTAAGTCGAAATGCTGTTGTGATCATTCGTCTTAGTTTCGAGTTCTCCCAACTTTCAACATTGTCATAGTTTTCATATGTGACGATTCATGTTAGCCGACTCCAGTTGGTCTTGTTTCTGTTGGTCCGTCGTTTTTGTACTCATTGGTAACTCATTTCGTGTTCTTGGTACTTTCAATATTGTCACTGCTTTCATATGTGACGATTGATGTTGAGCGACCCCAATTCATTGGTCTTGTTGTTGTACTCATTGGTAACTCATTTCGTGTTCGTGGTACTTTCAATATTGTCACTGCTTTCATATGTGACTATTGATGTTGAGCGACCCCAATTCATTGGTCTTGTCGTTTCTGTTTGTATTGACCTAATTGATAAATGTTTCATATCTAAATGACAACTGATTTATCTATTCTGCTAATTTTTCTGAGCAGGATGCTGAGATCTTCTCTATTAAAGAATGTTCTAGGAGCAACTGCCAAATTCTCTCATGTTCAGTTGGTAGGTTGTTCTTCAGAGTTGTGCCTGTATATGTATTTTTGTGATACCCGGCGATTAATATATGAGCATTACAGAGAGGGATGCACAGCAGAAACAAGACAGCTATGGAGTTTATAGCAAAAGGGTGGAGTGCTATAAAGGAAGTTGATAGAGTTATGGATTACTGTGAACTTAACGATAAGCGTCTCATTCCTCTTCTTAGGGTAAGTACACAATACAAGATAAGTGCCTTTTTGTCTTCTTTTACCCTCTTGTCCTGCTGACCCTGACGGCTCGTTTGGATTGTGGGATGGGAATTGGGGGGATTAGAGGGTGGGATAAGAGTGGGAATAGATAGCAGGGAATTAAGTGGGATAAGCAAATTCCCTTGTTTGGATTAACATGGGAATTGCCTAGAGGATATGTACTCCCATGTTTGGATTGTGGGATAGAAAGTAGGGATATGAATTAACTTTACAATTATACCCTCAACTAATGTGCAGGAAGACGAAAGTAGCAATAAAAGGTCATTCTCAAGGGGGTAATTTGGTCTTTTACATTTATTAGTGAATTCCCTAGTCCTAATACCTGCCCCCCCTTGGTAATATTTTGGAGGGATAAGAATTCTCTCTTATCCTTATCTCCTCTAATTCCCACTTGTTATTCCCACTTACCAAACAAAGGAATTTGGATTGTAGAGAATAATAATCCCATCCCACCCCCTATTCCCTCAATCCAAACGAGCTGTGAATTGTTTTACAACCCTGTCTCAGTTTCGTTGGTCCATGCCATTCCTGTCCTGTTCCATTTCCTTTGTTAAAGCCTGTATGCACCTAATTATTAGCATTCCAACTATTTTGTGAACCTTGAAATTTGTCCATTAATACATGTTAAATTCTTGTCTTGCGATGTTTTAAAATCTACAAACTTCCTCAAGACATTTGATATTAGCGAGATCGTATGATTAGGCACAATGATAGACCTTTAGAATTGACAAGCACATGCTTGAGTATTATCTTATTATCCCTTATATGATTACACATCAGGGCGCTAAGGAGAATTTTGAGATGGCTCTGGAAGTTGACAATTCAAATACTCATGCACGGTATTGGTTGTCCAGGCTACACCTCAAATACCATGTCCCAGGCGCATGCAAGGCAGTGTGAGTTGCTAACTCGTTGTCATATGTTGTGTGATTGAGTAGTCAATGTGTGATTATCTGTATATATTGACTCACTGGACCAAGTTATTCACTTTTTGGACACTAAGATGGTGATAACTTGGAGCCCTAGTAGCATGCCGAGGTTCCCATACACTCACTAACTCATGTTTTCTTGAACTGATTTTGTGGTCGGTTTACCAAGTCTATGTACTTTTTTTCTCTGCCTTCCTAGTTGGTCAATTTTTGTTTGTTCCTTGGGATATCACATGAAAGATGACAGATAAATCCTCGAATTGATATCATCTCAAATTACGTTCTGACAGAGGTGCTGCTTTGTTGGTTGAAGCTGCTGAAATGGGAAATCCTGATGCACTCTATGAGTTAGGTTCACGCTTACGAGTTGAGGTAGGTTTAACTTGCCTTGAAATCTACTTTATTTGTTTTCTTTGATATCCACGAGTTGCTGTAGTCAGCGGTGTGTTAATTTGCGTTGAGGTCTTAGTACATAAATTTGAATGCCGAAGTAGATGGGTTGTCCAATTTAATTTGCTGCTCATTTGAAGTCTGAGATCCACACGGAGAAGCATTGGAAAGATGCCTTTGTTATTTCCTTAATTAATTCCATTTGCCGTATAAATCGGAGCATAGTGTCTCTAGGTCATATTAGCCCTAGGAATTATGTGTGCCCAAAGGGCTTAATGAACTCCCTAATAAAGGATCAGCCCTTGGACGCATCAAAGATTCAAGAGCACTACGTTTCTAGCCAAGGTAAAATTTTGAGAACATTTAGCTCTCATGCAACCAGGGCAGTCCAAGGATGGCCATGGTAAACTTTTGAGAAAATTTGGCTACTTCAAAATTTGTTGTCGAAATAGGCCATAACTGAAGTATATGATACACGGTTTTTGACCGAAAATGGCCCTTGAAAAAACGGCTCAAACTTTTGTAGAAGCCCCTAATGGTCATATTATAGATTTACAGGAAAATCTTTAGAGCCAAAAACCTAACGTATGTCCCTAAATATACAAAAAAAATTGCAATGCTAGCCTCACGGAGTATCGTGTGGCGAAATGGCTTTAATAACTTCCCTAACAGAGTAATCAACCCTCATATGCAACAAGGGTACACCAAGGCTGTCCACGGTAATGTTTTGAAAACATTTGTGTACTTTCAAAAAATTGGACAAAAATGACCCAAACCGAATTATATTTTCCACGGTTTTTGGCCCAAAACGACTCGGAAATAAAAACGGCTCAAATTTTTGGAGAAGTCCGGTGTCATATTATGTTTTTTAGAAAAATATTAGAGTCCATAAAATTATATTAAGTCCCAAAATCGGCAAAAATTGCATGCTAGCTTCCAGGATTAATGTTTGCCGGAAACTCTTAAAGAACTTCCTCATAGAGGAACCAGCCTTCATGTGCAATAAGGGCATTCCAAGGATGGCCATTGTAAACTATTGAGATAATTTGGCTACTTCAACATTTGTTGTCAAAATTGGCAAAAACTGAAGTATATATATAATAATCCACCGTTTGTGGCAGAAATGGGTCCGGAATAATAACTGCTCAAATTTTGGTGAATGCCTCTAGAGGTCATATTATTGGAAATAACAAAATATTAGAGCCAAAACCAGGTTCCAGAAATCAGCAATACCGCACACGGACCTTAGCTCTTGGCGTGCGTCAAAAGACCATAAAAACATTTTTATTTGAGGAAGCAACACTTTATACCAACAAGCTTATCCAAACGTTATCCGTGCTAATGTTTTGAGATCAATTGGCTCATTTCCAAATTTTGGACAAAATTGGCCAAAATCAAAGTATATAACCCACGGTTTTTGGTTGAAAATGGCTCCGAAATAAAATCTGCTCAAATATTGGTGGATGCCTCAACACGTCATATTATTGGTAATGACAAAAGATTAGAGCCAAAAACCAATAGCAGTTTTCGAAAATAAAAAAAAACCGCACACAAACCCTACCTTTAGACGTGTGTCGAAAGATCATAAATACATCTTTAACAGAGAAACGAGCACTCAATACCAACAAGCTTACCCCAACGTTGTCCGTGGTAATGTTTTGAAATCAATTGGCTCATTTCAAAATTTGGTCAAATTGGGCGAAAATCGAAGTACATAACCCACGGTTTTTCGCCGAAATTGGGTCCACAATAAAAAATACTCAAATTTTGGTGGATGCCTCTAGAGGTCATTGTAAATAACATTTGATTAGAGCCATAAACCAATAGCAGGATCAAAAGTTATGTGAAAACCGCACACTAACCTTACCACTTACGTGCGTCGAAAGACCATACAAACATCTGTAACAAAGGAACCAACACTCAATACCAACAAGCTTTCCCCAACGTTGTCTATGGTCATGTTTGGAGATCAATTTTTTCATTTCCAATTTTTTGGTCGAAATTGGCCAAGTTCGAAGTATATAATCCATGGTTTTTGGCGTGAAATGGCTTCGGAATAAAACCCGCTCAATTTTTCGTGGATGTCTCTAGGGGTCATTTTATTGTAAGTGACCAAAGGTTAGAGCAAAAAACCAATAGCAGGTTCCAAAAATCAACAAAAACCGCATATGAACCTTATCTCGTGACGTGTTCTGAAAGACATTAACAACATCTCTGACACAGATACCAATACTCAATATCCACAAGCTTACCACAAGGTTATCCGTGGTATTGTTTTGAAATTAATTTGCTGATTTCCAAAATTTGATCAAAATGGGCCGAAATCGAAGTATATAGTCCACGTTTTTGGCCGAAAATGGGTCCAGAATAAAAACTGCTCAAATTTTGGTGAATGCCTCTAGAGGTCATATTATTGAAAATAATAAAAAGATTAGAGCCAAAAACCAATACTTGGTTCCGAAACTCAGCAAAAACCGCTCACGGACCTTACCTCTCGGCGTGCGTCGAAAGACAATAAAAACATCTTTAACTGAGGAACCAACACTAAATACCAACAAGTTTACCCCAACGTCATCCGTGCTAATGTTTTGAGATCAATTGGCTCCTTTCCAAATATTGGACAAAATTGACCAAAATCAAAGTATATAGCCCACGGTTTTTTGTCGAAAATGGCTCCAGAATATAAACTGCTCAAATTTTGGTGATTGCCTTAGGACCTCATATTATTGGAAATAACAAAAGATTAGAGCCAAAAACAATAGCAAACTTCGAAAATCAGCAAAATCCTCACATGAACCTTACCTTGTGACGTGTTTAGAAAGACCTTAAAAACAACTCTAGTGGAGGAACAAACTCTCAATACCCACAAGCTTACCCTAACTTTGTTCGTGGTAATGTTTTGAGATCAATTGGCTCATTTCTAAAATTTGGTCAAATAAAATTGGTCCGGAATAAAAACTTCTAAAATTTTGGTGGATGCCTCTAGAGGTCAGATTATATATTTTTGGAAAATGTTAGAGCTAAAAAACCTTGCGTATGTTCCTAAATCTGCTAAAAAACGAATGCTGGCCTAAGCACTAATGCATGCGTTCTCTAAGAGCGTAATCAACGCTAATATCCAAAAAGGTTAATCCAAATCCGTCCATGGTAAATTGTTGAGAACATTTGTCCACTTTTTGGCCCGAATTATATATTTTGCGGTTTTTGTTCCATAACGACTGGGAAATAAAAAGGCCTGAAATTTTTATGGTTGGTCTTAGGCGTCATAATATGGTTTTTAGAAAAATATTAGAGCCAAAAAATTATGTTAAGTCCCAAAATCGGCTACAAAAACGCATGCTAGCTTCTAAGAATGATGTGTTCCGAAAAAACTAAGAACTTCCCTTAGAGAAGAACCAGCCTTCATATGCTATAAGGGCACTCCAAGGCTGGCCAAGGTAATTTGTGAGAAAATTTGGCAACTTCAAAAATTGTTGTTGAAATTGGCCAAAACTAAAGTAAATAAATCCATGGTTTTTGGCTAAAAGTAGTCTTGGATCCGCTCAAATTTTTGGGGAAGCCTCTAGGGATCATATTATTGTTTGTAGAAAAATATCTCAGCCAAACATTTGAGATTTTCGTTTGATGAATTGAAGGCGTGCTGACAATCTGTTTCAATAGACCTTTTACACGTTGCAACGAAATGGTTTGAGAAATAGTGTTAAATTTTATTCAGAGTACTGATCAGGTTATGGATAAGGGTGTGTCATAATGTTGACAGTGATAGTTCTCAGTGAATAGTGTGTCAATGATAATATTTTGTTTAGTTGTCAAAGCTTGATCAATTACTAATATTGAAATGTCCAATCGCTTTTCATTGCTAGAATGATTATGTTCAATCGGCTCAGCAAGCATTTTATTATATCGAAAAGGCGGTTGAACAGGTAATCTTGTCTTCAACTGGACTGAATAATGACTACATTGTGTTCCATGGTCTGAAAGAGAACTTTTTGTGTCTTAGCTGCACCCAGGTGCTCTTTACCTTCTAGGTGCTGTGTACTTGACTGGGGAGTGTGTCCAGAAAGATATTGGATCGGCAATGTGGTGTTTCCACAGAGCAGCAGAGAAGGTATATTGAGTTGCTCCTCTTTAGTTCTTATAGGTTTATGTTAGGTCACCTAAACTGGGTTTTTAAGTAGATAACTGATCTACATGGGATTGAGAGCGTATTTCTTTCGCAACTGACTAGGATGTGTTATCTTGTAGCTTCAATATCAAGCATACAATGAGCATTGTTCGCAATCACCTAGTGCATTTTTCTGAAAATAGCGCTCCTTAAGTTTCCAACTCTCGTCAATAAATTTATGTGAGAGCTCATGGAAATGCTAGTTCTGACAGATATGGAATTGAAAGTGTACTTCTTTCACAACTGACTAGGATGTGTTAGCTTGTTGCTTCAATATTAAGCATACAATGAGCATTGTTCGCAATCACCAGGTGCATTTTCGTTAGAGTAGTTCTCTTTAGGTTTCCAACTCTAGCCAATGAGTTTATGCTAGTTCTGACTTCTGACAGTTAATTTTGGCATGGATACCCTATCTTTAGTGCTAATTTGGTGCTAGCTCCGTGCTGAAAACTTTCTGGTGATCAGCTAGTTCAGTCTTCAAAGCTGTGGCAAAGTACCCTTGTAGGAATCAATGAATGGCACCTTAGTTCCGCCTCTTTGAGTGTACTTCGGCTCAATATTTTGTCACTGCTAGTGTGTTCTGGGGAGTGTTTGCTGTCTCATAACGAAGAGACAACACAAGAGAAAAACGAAAGTGACTTTTAAATATTCAATGAGATTTGAGTCTTTACTTGATTTGTTACTTTTTTACGCAGGGGCATGCTGGTGCAGCTACTGCATATGGCTCTCTTCTTCTTCAAGGTCGGTACTTACGGTTTCCATATGATTATGATTATCCCTGAAGTCCTGCCAGCCTTCATTGCAAGTGAATAGAATCCTCTGCATTCCCCCTCCCCCCCCCCCCCCTTGTTCAAAATGATGTCATGATACAATGTTTATGTATCTGAGTTGCAACATTAAGAATATCTCTCATGTTGACGTGCCAGGTTACCAAGTACCAGACTCTATCACCAAATTTAATATAAAGAAACGAAGCAAGTCCACAAAAAGAAATTCAGTTAGCTTGACAGTGAATTCTGTAGAGAAGGCGAAAGAGCAATTTCAGATCGCGGCCAATGCAGGATGTGATCTTGGGTTT
>JBBYHQ010299787.1:0-19742 GCA_038382645.1 Spergularia azorica | reverse complement strand
GTTATTTTCATTAAAGTCGAAAGGTTGGGTTATTTTTAGAAGATGAGGCAAACGTTGGGTTATTTTTATTAAATTTGTCTTAAAAGATTTAATTAAACTTTACTAATCCTATCCCACCTCATCGCTTAACATCAAAAAGTTAACGGCGTTAGTGAATTGAGGGGGTTAGGGGTACCACGTGCCCATAGGTGCAAAGTTCGGGGGCAACGTAGTGTACAAGTTTCAAATATAGGGGCACCATGCGCATTCTGACATAGTTCGGGGGCACTACGTGAATTTACCGAAATTTTTTCACAAAAAGAATCAAATTTACAAAAATTAGTGCCCATGGTGCCCGTGAACTTTACCTCTAAGTGCACATGGTGCCCCCCAACTTTACCCCCTAGTGCACATGGTGCCCCTCTGATTTTTGTGTAACGGCTAGTTTGAAAAATAGTCGTTGTAAACTGCACTATTGTGTGTATTTAAACAACATTATATCCCCAATGAGCTTGTAAAACAATCACTACCTTCTCAAAACACTCATAACCTTCCCAAAACAGCCATTGAAATTAAATTAATTCCATGAATTCTAGTTCATGTTATAAGCGGGGCACCACGTGCAAAGGGGGGTAAAGTTAGGGGGCACCATGTGCACTGGGGGATAAAGTTTAGGGGCACCACGTGCACAAAGTTTTGTAAATTTGAATTTTTTTTGAAAATTTTTCGAGTTTCACAGATTTTTTTTTTAATTAAAGAATAGTTAATCCTTAATTAACTTTCCCACCAACCGCTAATCACTGCCACGTCATCACTTAACGGTCAAAGGGCTAACGAAGTTAACGGACAAGAGTGGGAAGGGCACCATGTGCCGGTTGGGGTAAAGACGTAAAGTTCGGGGGCACCGCAATATACAACTTTCAAACATAGGGGCAGCACGGGCATTCTACCATAGTTCGGGGCACCACGTGAATTTGCTGTAAAATAATTATATTTTTGACGCAATATGAAAAAAAAAAATTTATGTATCGTTCTGCGAAACCAAACTTTTGGTGAAGGTGATGCGATAATAGATCATAAAAGGTTGGTTATAGAGATATCGTTTATTACAATTTTCGTTTAAAAAGAGCCAAAAAGTAGACCCGTTACGGGTTAATTAGTAATTAGTTCATGAATTGAATAGGGTTGGACATTATTGTGTTATGTAGCATATAATCATAATATTTGCCAATAATTTTTCTTTTTTTTTCTTTTTTCTTTCTTTTGCTTCTTGACTACTGTTATTGCATATTTTTCAAAAGTTGATGGCATTTATGTGTACAATGTAATTATCTAACTATATATGTTTTTTTTTTGTGAAACGAGTATGATTGATACAAATAGGTAGGCCGGGCCACAGAACTAGTGTATAACCAGTTCTTATACCATGGTCCCCGAACGACCAGGAGGAAGGTTGTCCGAGACACGTGACAACACTTCATTGGTTGGACAAAAAAATAAACCAAACGCCTTTTATGTGCTCCCATCCTCAACTAACCCGACTGCCTCTGTCATCACCGCTAGCGATGCCCCACCAAAAAAACAACCTCCCAGATGAAACTACCGTTTACGAGCGATCATGTCCTCCGCCTCCATCCCTGACGCCTCCCTTCTCTCGAAATTCAAAAAAAAAAAAAAAAAAAAAAAAGAAAAAAAACAACGAAATTAAATCAAATGCATAAATTCCAACACTAAAATCCATGGATTTTAAGGAGTATGTTTATGGATCTCACCACAACAATCCATGGATATTAGCATAATAAGCCTTGGATCTTACAATAATTCTTCATGGATCCATATGTCTCCATCAAATTCATATGATTCTCAATCAATATCCTTACCTTTATTCTTCATGGTGCGGTAGCAGTGGGAAGGTGAAGCTCGCTGGCGAGTGGTGGCGGCGCGACGGCCGCATGGGGACAAATGAGGGAGAGAAGGGAGAATAGAGGAGAAAGAGTGATTAATAATCGAAATAGGGAAAGACGCGCGCGCAGAAGTAAGAAATGCAGCAAGCGTTTTTATTTTATTTTTCCACAAAATTACCATTATGCGCCTCAGACCACAATGTTGTTTGTGGTTCGGGGACCATAGTATAATTTGCGGTGTATAAGTGTATGACCATTAGTTGTCCTAGTAGCTAAAAGCCAATGACTTATAAGTTGCTGATGAGATTAGCTAAGAATGTTTGGGAAAATTAGTTTTTTTTTTTTTTGGTACATTTTGGGAAAATTAGTTGAATGGTGACTTATATCTGTAAAATCATATAAAATTAAATTTAATTAATGTAGGTGTATACGTAAAGTCACTATTGTATGAAGGAGTTATTCTATTCCATACTTTGATTTTTAGTTGATTTTTTTTCTTCTGATTACTCATACTTTGATTTTTCAAATGAGAATCGCAAGTAAATAAGGCTAAAAACGAGAAGCTTCTATGTCGTGGTTGTGGGACCTTTGATGTCGGCCGATTTTGGTGCTGGTGTTGGAGGTTTTGGTGTGGCGCGGATGGGCGGGGCATGCGTTGGTTGGCTTGGGAAGGGGGAAAGAGGAGATAGAAAATAGGAGAGAGATTTTTTCATCATAAACTGTGAAATTAAAAAAAATTTGGGTGTAGATTCGAATTTATGAAGGGTAAATGAGGGAGTTCCTTAATTTTGTCTTAACAGCAGTACGTTGTCTTGGCAAAATCAGCACCCATAATGTGATATAATACTATTCGTTTTGTATCTCCACGTGCGCCGGCTCATAGATCATACAAGTATTACTGGATTGGAAAAGATCACTGGATTTTAATAGCTCAGTCGATCCATACATATCAATGCTTATACCATGCTCCCGGGAGCACAAAGAGTATGGTGGTCCTCCTCACAATAGAGGAGTGGGGACCATACTTAGAATGATTTTTCATTTTTAATATATGGGCCCCACCCCTCTATTGTGAGGAGAACCACCATACTTCTTGTGCTCCCGGGAGCATGGTATAATTTGCGCCATACATATAATCAATACAAATTTTGGATTTAAATCTCAATCCAATTGGTTTGATAATTCCAAATATTCCAAATTATATTATTTTTCTAGTTTAGATTCGGAATTTTCGTTTATTCAATTTACACATCGTTTTTTTTTTTTTTGGAAAGATTAGCTTTTTATTCTCTATTATGGGAAAAATGAAGATCAAATACAACCTCTCCAAAGGGGTAGCAAAGCACCACCCATTCAGAATCAAACCACTATGCTAACTAATTAGCTAATCAAGTTTCATATCAATCACTACAAAAATGTAGCCCCAAAATTCCAACACACCTGTTAATTTACACATCGTTTTACCAACAAACTATAGACGGTTCAAACACCTCGTACCACGTTGCTACCAAATTGTCAACCTCAGTGAAACCCCTTCAAAATCCACACTCTACGGACTGAATTGGTATTTGCAACGAGTATATCTCTCTTGCATCTAAAGATGCCTTTCAAAAAAATTGAAGAAAATATTATTTGAAAGTGACACTATAATACCACTTCATTGAGTCGAGAAGAAGTATAGAATATCATTCTCACCTCCTCTTCAAAGCCCAAAGCATTAATATTAACGGCATCTTAACAAGCAAGGAATTTTCACATTTTAATCAAAGGAAACACTCTTGAGAGCTAAGACCACTGCACTGTTGAGTGAGTCGGGTTAAGTACATGTTGATATGGAGTTCATTTTTTTTTCAAGGATATACGGAGTACATTTTAGCATCAAATTATATACGGATAAAAAATGCATTAGCGCTCCTGTCACAAAATGTCCAAAATTATGCCCACAAAATACTTTAATATATACCCATAGAGTTATAGTTCGTTCAAAATCCTTACTCCAAGTGAAGATCATAAATGAGGATCAAGCTAAACGGTAACATTTCTTTCCCACCAAAGAGCCAATAAAAGGATGAGCAAAAATTAAGCACCCAATTAACGGACATTTAGCACAATTAAAGGCTCTAATTATAAATTCAAATTTGGAAATGAACTATTTATATGAAGAGAGCAAATCCAACTGACTAGCAGACGTTTTGCATAATTTGATTTAATTGTTATCTTGGCATATCTATTCTTCATCACAACGTCTAGTAAAACCATGGAAATCATTGAAGCCTATGAAGAGAAAGCAGACACTTGCACCATGCAGTCTCACTGGTTCCAGGCCACTGTCTCAGGTAAAAGATTTTTATTCCCTCTCTACGTATTGCGCGTTTAGGCGTTGCACTTTGCGTTACCCTTATCAATTCATCATGTTATTTGTCGTCAATTCATCATGTTTGTACATAGATGATCATTTAGTGATAGTGAAACGCGATGGGTCATCAATAGGTCAAACTTTATCCTCACTCGGCAAATTATATCATGAACTTTTATGTCATCATTCATCAATAGTCTGAAAAGTCGATCATAGATTTTGTCGTATTGGGGGCATGTTTTGGTATATTAGTGACTACTAGTATCAGATAGAAAATTATGCAACAAAATTGCAGCCAAAGGTTGACGTGTAATACAATTTAACTAGATGTAACCTAACCTCCGCTATAGTTTTGTCATGATTTGGACCAAGGATTACCCAAAGTAATTCACTGTAGTCCACCAAAAACATAAGGCATGGTAAAAGAGAAACTAATTAGTGGTGAAATTTTCCAGGATTGTTGGAAAGTTCATATGCTGATGTAAAATTGTACAGGTGTGAATGAGAAACTGAAGGCCATTGTCAATCTATTGGAGTTGAAAAATGATCCTGCAGTGCAAAATACACAACTGTGTGAGACAAGAAAAGAGGCAATCGCGAAAATAGTCAAGGATCTCTGCTCATCTTACTGCTCCTTAGCACAGGATTATGATCATTTAAGGCGTACAGCAGCATATGCCATGAATTCGGAATCATCTCCTTCTAACAAGCATGAGAGTAACAAGTGCAATGATGTTTCAGAAAGTTCGGATGAATCTCAGTTGGATGTTATTGAATCAGTTCCTGAATCAACTGTGGAAGATGCGGAATTTGAATATGAAGGCACTACTAATGACCCTGATCATCTGCAAGTGTTGGTTCATGACGAGAACTACTTTTCAACAGGCGAGAGCTGCATTAAGCCAGGGAAAACTTGGTCAGATGGAATGAAGTTCAAGCTTACAGAGCTTCTTGAGGAAAATACACAATTGCAGGTCGAGTTGATCAGAAGAAACTCTGAGAAGAGAGACACGATTACAAAGCTCCAAGAGCAAGTGAGCAGATTGGTAGCTGAAAAAGATGCACTGCAGCGTCATCTAAGCTATTATGAACGCAACATCCACCTTACTTCCCCCAGTCGGAGAACCATATTTCTGGACAAGTTCTTCAGATGTTCTTCTTAGCCTAATAGTATGATATGTAAATAGTGACCCTGCAAATATATTTCACCAATAATACAATGAAACTCTCAATAACACAAGACCCTGCTTTGGTGTTGAAGTGGTCAGTACGCAGCTTTTAGCGGCTGGTAGATTTCATAACAAATTGATGTTGTATGTTTCATCATATGGCCATATGCTGCTTGTCCACAGCACCTCCACATAGACCCTTCCATTGAGGCAATACCTCCACACAGTGGCCAAATCAATTGCAAGAAAGATCGATTTGTTTCAATTAAGATCTCAATATACTGCGAAATCCATGTGTTCTGTTATACAGCAGGCAGTTCCCTGCAAGTCCAAAATTTGGGATGCTCATCACCACTTACAAGAACCTGCAGTTTCCTTGACTAAATTTCCGCATTCTTACCATCTGTGCAAAACTGTAGAGAAATATTCCTAGATACTTCATCCTATGTGACAAACTAAACAAAATGGAATTTGGCCAGTTGCTCAGACCATTTTTCGGACTCGGACCCTACTCAACTGAAAGAATATGTTCATTAGTCTAGAAAGCGCACAGATTTACTTGGCACTTCGTCAACTACCAGTAGTCACCACATGAACAAGTCCCATCCTTAAAATGATGAAAACGTTTAGCATCTCTGACTACAATCTCTCGGTTGACAATCTTGGATATGAACTTAATGACAGTGTGACAGTCACCACAAACCCTAAGGTTTTTTATCACATGGATTGTAGTCCCAGGAACACTGTTCATGATTCCATATGCAACAGCAAGCTTCTCGCTATGAGCCCGTAAAATAAATTCCTTCTCTTCATCATCAACATCATGAAGAACTGAAGCCTTATCAGCCACATATCCAGCTTCCTGCAATTTCATAAATAGTTCCTCCAGGTACTTGTAGATCTTTTCATGTTCAGGATGCTCTTTATCTCCAACCAAAAATACATGAACCACCCCTTTTATCTCAACCAAGCTAAACCCGGGTGGTTTGACCAATCCATTTTCTTTAATCAAAATTCTCATTCGCTCAGCATCATCCCACCTGCCAGCATCGGCATACATATTTGAAAGCAGGACATAATACCCGCAATTGCTAGGATCCAATTGAAACAACTTCCTAGCACAAAGTTCAGCTAGCTCTAACATTTTATGCATCCTGCACCCAGCTAAGAGAGATCCCCAGATCACAAAATCAGGCTCAACTTTCATCTCTTTAATCAGATCATATGCCTTCTCAACAGCACCAGCACGACCAAGAAGGTCAACCATACAGCTGTAGTGCTCAACTCCAGGTTCTACACCAAACTCTTTTTTCATACTTGTAAAACAATCCCAGGCCTCGTCCACAAGTCCAGCATGGCTACATGCAGCTAGAACTGATACGAAGGTTATGTAATTTGGTCTTACCCCAGCCCTTTTCATATCATAGAAGACATTCAGAGCTTCTCTGGGATACCCATGCATCCCATAACCAGCTATCAATGCACTCCAGGACTTGACATTCTTGTATTTCATGCGCTCAAATGCTCTTCTCGCCATTAAGACTCTCCCACATTTGCAATACATGTCAACAATAGAAGTCCCAATGTAGACATTCTGCTCCAGACCCATCTTAACTACCTGTTTGAAGATATAGAAACAACAACATGAGCTAGATATTACAATTTTAAAATTTACATAATGGAAACAAGAATCACTCTGTGACGTGGAAACTCAAACTCAATATGGATTACGACTAAACGCCACACTATTCACATAAACGCAGCAAATTCAATGTACCTGATCATGTATACACCTGCCAAGTAACAAAGCCCCAGCATGAGAACAAGCCAATAACACAGCCGATAAAGTCACATCATTGAATCTCACACGACTACCATTCACCATGGAACGAAAGACTTCCATAGCTTCAGACGACAACCCATTCTGCGCCAGGACTGCAATCATACTATTCCATGAAATATCATCTTTCTCCACCATCCCCTCAAAAACCATCTGCGACAAACCAACCTCCCCACACTTGGCATAAGCATCCACCAACGTATTCCCCACACCTACAAATATATCCAAACCTCTTTTAATCGAAAACCCATGGACCTCTTCAGTCACAAACTTGTCTGAAACCCGAGCACAAGCAGAAAGAACCGAAACCAAAGCAACCGCGTCCACACAAGCCCCTTCTCTCTCACTCTCCTCAGCCAAAAACTCTTTAAAAAGCCCCAAAGCCTCACGTGGCGCATCATTCTTAACAAACCCAGTGATCATCGACGTCCAAGACACAACATTTCTCTGAGGCATTTCACCAAACACCTTGTATGCGTCACACAACTCCCCACATTTAGAATACATGTCCACCAAAGCCGTTGTAACAAAAACATCATTCGCATACCCGAACACAACAGCCTGCTGGTGGGCCTGTCGGCCCGACAAGAGGTCCGACAGGGAAGAGCAGGCTTTGATGGTGCAGGGGAACGTAGAACGGTTGGGTGAAAGGGAGAGCTTTCGCATCGAGGTGAAAGCGCGGAGGGCTTCGACTGAGTCGCCGCCCCGAGCCAACTCGGCGATGACTGAGTTCCAGGAATTGACATCAGTACTGTCAACGTATTGGTTGAATTGTTGCAAGAGGTTTTGATTGGGGGTTGATGAAAAGTAACGGTAAACTGTGAGTTTGTAACTAACTTTGGCGCGCAATATTAACGGGCGACAAAAAGGAGAAATCTTCATTCATTCGGTTGAACTTTGGGAAGATAATTTTGCCACGAATTTGGTTCTTGAACTGGTAAAAATGAAGTATGTTGCGCAAATTTGAAATTTGGAGGAGGGTTGTTGGGGATGGCGGGAAGAACCAGTTTACGGGCCTCGCAGAACTTAAACCATGTAAAAAAGTGGTTAAGGTAAATAATGGGTTATGCGCTTATGCTTCATAGGAGTAAACGGACACCGAGTCACATGGATGGACAAGTTCCTCTTATGATCAAGATTCAATGACGTATCGGATTATTGATAGGAGAGGTTACTCTCGTTAGAGTGTTAAACTAGTTGATCCGAGATGAGTCTGACCCAATAGAGTCTCCTTATATTTAACTGGAAAAAAAAAGTAACAACCCCCATTCACGAGGAGTTGAAGTGATAGAGACCGGAGGAATAGAGACAAGAAATCGAAGGAAATGATGAGCTTGCTTAACTTTTGTTATTTCACCTAACTAATTCTAAGATTGCTTAGACTTTTAATAAAATGGACAATTGAAGTCACTTTAAATTATGACCGATTGATCGAAGGAGTAACTTAAGGTTGACCAAATAATATAAACGCTTAACTTCTTTAAAATTGTTATGAATTCGTATTACCGGTTCATTTATGCATCAAACAAAATCAATCTACGTGCTATGAACCCAAAACTAGAGCACAATTGATTCCTTGACACACATACCAATAACTTGTTCAAGTGGTCAAAAGTCAAAACTTTGAAGAACAAAAAACTCATCCCTAATGGTATCTGATACTACAAAAATATATTGCAGGAAGTGACAAACTGACAGTGATATCTGATAACTAACATCGGTACACATTACTACCACGCACACTTGGGGCTCTATCCTACTCCTTGCAAAAACCATGCACACTCCATATGCATGTTATGCAATCAAAGTAGGAGTGGACCCCAAGTTTAACATACATAACATTACATACTACATAATGGCAGTTGTCCGTAAATGATTAAGGTAATAAGGTCATCATCCAACCTCGTAACATCGATACTCTCGAACTAAGGCCGAATAATAATCCTTAATTACGACATTACTAGATAGTGATCGATAGACGGACATATGTAGTCACCTATGGCAAACACATTTGTAACGGTAAGCACTGTTGATGGGGTCGTTACCGTCGACCGGGATCTGCTCAGCACGACATCTGAATTTGCATCCTCGGCATTCATTGTAGGTGCAAGTAGGCGCAGTGGATCCTATTAGCATTCTTCTCGCCTTTTGTTGGTCTGTCGCTCTATTATACCCCTGAAGTTTTGCATTAATATTACTTAGCAGAAGAATACAAGAACGAACCAAATGTAAAAAAGCATGTTTATGCCAGCATCCTACAAGTATTTGTTTACCTCAGATGTCAACATTTGAGGGTCACTTGAGTCTGAATGTGCTGCATACACTGCAATAATTTGGAAAAGAACGTCTTAACATAGAGTTGTCACGTGTCTACCCAAATTCTCACATAAGACGGTTTAAGATAATTATAAATACTTGTAGTTACACTAAGCCCCTCAAATTAATTTTTCGGGACAAGACATTAGACATAGCAAGCATGCATGAACAGCATTACCAAATGTATCATCTAGTAACATTTGGTTAATTAATCAAAACAAAAGCGTCATATGCAATGGTTCTCAAATGAGTATGTTATTTACACAATTACACATTTGGACGTACATGTAGGAATGTACATCAAATATGTGAGGGCGTGATATCCCAAATTGATACAGAGTAACTAATTAATAACAGGATACGATCTAAATAAAGAAGCTTAACACACCTTAAAAATCGTAAATCACCACTAATTAGGTGGTAAAGAGGATTAGAGAATGGAAGAAGCAAAACTTTGCGATAAAACTCCAAATGTTACGAGATTTACACCCGACCCAAAATCTTACACAATCTCTGAAGAATGTATTATTGCTACTAATATAGTTCGTTGTACTAGTAATATAAAGTACGAGTACTAGTGTTTTTTCAGAGACTTCATAGAACTTTGTGTAAACTAAACAAAGGTTTAAACAGAGCAGAAACACAGAACTTCTCTGGCCTAGCTAAGAAAAAGGGAAAGCAGAATAAGAAGGAAGCAAATCAGAACTTCACTGACATCAGAAACAGGTATATATATAGACGAATGCTGAGGACATAAGTAGTAGCATATTCATGCCGTATTATGTACGCAATATGAGAAAAAAAATAAAAATATGTGACCTGGGTTAATGAGCAGTAGTGCCGCGATTAGGACCGTTATTAGTACCCACATTATCGGATAATAACCTCCTCGTCGGTCTTCCCTCCTCCTCGCTGGTGACGCCGCCATTGAATTTCACCCTAGCTAGCTAGCTCAATTATTTGTGGTTTCTTACCCTTGTGCTAATTTTTTTTTTTTTTTTTTTTTTTTCAAGTGAGTATTATTTGCAATATAAGGATAAGAGTAAGAATTTGGTGGGTGAATAATGACCATTGATGTAAAACATGATAGATACAAAAAAAAAAAAAAATGTCATGCCAAAAAAAAAAAAAACTGAGGTCCCCAAAAAAATCTGACAAATATTGTTAGAGGTTTAGGGCAAGTAGCAAAGCAAAGGGTTTGGTCTTCTCTACGTAAATTTTGAGTCAAGGGTTCAATACTTCAATCAACGCGTGTAGTAGAAGCTTACAAAATGAAAATCAGACTGTTGAATGTATGAAATATTATGAATATATGTATGTTGTTGTTTTGTAATTTGGTCCCCCCAAAAATTCAATTTTTGGCCATGCAAAATTTTTGCAGTTTTAATGGCATTCTGCTTTTGGGTCCCGTTTGTTATAGATGTGATAGATTCTGGCCTTCTGGGTGTTTAGTGGCCACACCACGTCACCCTTTCTGGGTTCCTCGGCTACGTACTCGACTTAGCAGTACAAACAGCATGTCGGAGGGGGTCATGGTCTGTCAACTTTGTTTTTGAAGCATCTTTTTTGTAAGCGAGGTAAGGGTTTGATTCTCATTGTCTCCGGGCTCTCCGTATGTTGAGCGCCATGTGCGCTACCTAATTGTTAAGTTTGATAAACCATGCGTAAAAAATTCAGTAAAACGAAGGACGTATTTTCCTATGACACCATCTTATATATTTCACTCAAAATTAAAGTTGTTTGTGGAACTGATCTGGAGCCTTGGTGTGTGCTGTAGCCTGCACCTTATGCATTTCTTGTGAAGGGTGTGTTTTGGTCTGTTTCATCCTCTTGCTCTGCACGCTACATTTTGCATTGACGACATACTGCTCCCTCGGCCTCTGCCCATTTGCTCATTTACAGTTGAGCTAGTGAAGAGTCGAGACCCCATTATCCGGGCTATACTTGTGTGCAGAGTCCCCTGCCCCCTCCTAACAGCGGTTGATGGAGCTGTCACAGGCTTTTACAGTTTTAGCTTGGGTTGTGCCGGAGTCATCCGAGTTTGGTTGATTGATTTGGGTGATTAATCTGGCCAAATACAAGCCTATTACAAATTCCTATCCCTGCTGAGTGCTGAGAGACAGCTAACAGCAACAAGTACATGTGGTCAATCACAAAGTTCATATCATTAAATCTGGAAAATGAGTCACTGTATTACACCCTCCTGTTAACCCTATAATCAAAAGAATTACTGATGACAGTATACCCAACCCCACTTTTTTGAGCTGGAGTTCAGGGTAGCTACAAAAATAAATATTGGTAAAGTATACAATAGATGGCAAACAGTTACATATGTAGAATACAGGGACCCCAACCTGAAACAAAAAAGTAACGGCTCATCGTGATGCAGCTTTCTTCCTCAGTCTGAAATTTTAACTTTGTCAGCACATCTGCACATTGTATACAGCAATCAAGCGCAAAGAACACTACAAAAGCCTGAGATGAGCGACATCATTGAGCCGTTTTATCTGCCAGCCTGTTTTCCATGAATGCTGCAACACAGTCACAGACGAATCCTCTACACATAGTTTATGTGAAATTACAGGACTGCAGCCAAGGATTCCTGTTAAAAGGCACTTAATTGGCACTGAATGAGTGAATACTCCAATACAAGTCGATGCACATGAGGAACTTCGAACATTCATTTCACTAATCGAGCTTCGGCCACTGGGAGGGTCCTTGGGGGACATTTCATCCTCATGGTAGTGAGCGCCTGTAGTGGTTACGACTTGCAGCCTGCTTTTACCAGATTTTTTCCTTGACAATGGCCGGTGTCTCTGAAGCAAATCCAAATGCGTTGGGTAAGCAGGTCCATCTCGATCGTGGATAGAGTTAGGATAATTATGAGAGTTTTGCTGTGGAAACCCGCCATCATTTGGACGGGGAGAACAAAACTCTGATCTCAGCTTCTCAGGGAGAACCAGCAAGGTGCCGTTCAGGAATTGGGCCATGCGGAACTCCACTTGCCTAAGTGATTCCCCTGAAGGTGCCGCGAAGTCAGGTTGGAGCTTATCGATAAGACCCAAAATGTCTGGGGTATACATTTCAGATCGAGGGCAGCCTTCCCAGTGGCCTTGGCTCAATTCTGTGATTGAATCCGCTGTTTGTATCTGTCCCTCTGGAAAACCCATTTCCTGCAAAGAAGGATTAAAGAGAACCTTGTCAGCAACAAATGATATTGCTTGTCCCAGACAACGCGAGACCTGTCCACGGAATACCTATGCTCATTCCAGAACCAAAAAAAAAAAAAAGAGGAAAAGAAAAGAAATAAGAACCAGAGTCTTATATGGAGTATCATTTTCTGCATACAATTGATATCTTCCACAAAAAAGTCGCTAATTAAATGGAACTTGTAAGCAGACGGGCCAAAAGCAATACCATTTCAAGTTCTGCAATGCACTTGGCTCTTGTTACTTCAAAGTCTTTTAACCAATGTCAGGAAGGTGATTTACGAATCTATCCCCAGCAAAAGGACATATGTGCCTATATTATTTGTAATTGCAAATCAACACCACTTTGCCTGAAGTAAGTCACAGGAGAGAAATTGGAATATGGAACAGCAAATGACGAGCAGGGTTTAAAAGTTGGTGGGTTGACATTCAAGAAAGCAGCGGTTAAGCACATTACCATTACTGGACTAAGTCAGTTGCAGTAGCTAGAAAGCAGAATCATTTCACTTCCTATATAGTTTTTGCTGTTTCACCTCTCTTGCTATCTTCCGTCTCAAATACCTAGCCTTCCTTCACTTTCTCCTTTGTTCATCCCAGTTTAGAGGAGAGGAAGGCTAAAGTTTGAGAGGGTGGCAAGGATGTTTACAGCCAGATGTATGTGTTCATTAACTCTCTCATTTTTTCCCCCCCACAATCCACAAACCATCAATGTGGTTATCTTGCCTGGAATGAGAAGGGGGAAATTAATAGTAAAAAGAAAGCTAAACACAAATTTCTGAAAGTATTCATATGAAGTAACTCTAGATACTTTCGTAACTACAGTACATTAAAGAACACGTTTAACATACAATAGGATGCCACCCGCAGTTGATAAAGGCTTAACATATGATGCCTATATGTTCAAAAGAAAAGCTTTTGGAGCATACGTTTCAATTCAATATAAATTAGTAATGGAACATTCTAAATTCTAGGGCGAAGACAACAACAATATATCACAAACATTGCAACAAGAAATTTGAGCCGTTATAAGTTCTTTGAACGTTAACCATATGCGGTTTCTGTACAAGATTACTAAGAGTTATCATAACAATTGACATCAATCACAGAAAGTTGCCTAGCTGGGAGAAAGTTTGCAAACCAAGAGGAGAAGGGGGATTCCATATAAGAGAAGTACTCAGTTGGAAGTGGCTATGGAAAATTCACTTCCAAAGTGTCGACATATGGACAAAGTCAACAATGAAATATGAAGCAGCAGATTTGGGGAATATTAGCACTAAAACAGTAAGACCACTGACTCGTGGGACGTGGGCATGGGAAAACCTGATGCATTTGAAAGATAAGTTGGTCCAAAGTACTGACAGGAAAGTAGATGTTCAAAATTTGTTAAATAAGTGGATTATTCAAGAAAGGTTTCAGGTGAAAGCAGCTTATGAAATGCCAAGGCAAATGGGAACAAGAACCCCCGGGCTAAAGTGGTGTGGGAAAACACTGTCATGACTAGGCATTCTATAATCACAGTGCTTGCCATTCGGAATTCCCTGGCCACTACTGATAACATTACGATTCGAGGAATGAACATGGTGAGCAGGTGTGTGCTGACAAATGTAATGCCAAAATGTGCAACACGTGTTGTTTTGCTAGTGCTTACTCCAAGCAAGTATTGTAGCAGCTTCTTATCTGGCAGGGGCTCACAAGAGCCTTCTTGAGTCTTAAGAATGAAATCAACTGGCATCTTTGCAAGAACAAGGGAAAATCATGGCAGAAAAAATGGCTCAGAGTAATATTATGTGCAAGAGTCTACAATATCTGGGTGGAAAAGAATAATCGACTCTTTTTCTAACAAAACAAGATCAGCTGATCAGCTTGTTAACCATATTAAGTTCGTCACTAGTATTAGAGCATATGCCTGTAGTAAGTTTTCTAGTCGAGGAGGAAGTAGTGCAGCTAATTAGGACAGGTTTTTCTTTCACGTTTGTAAAGGCTACTCTTTTTGTAAGTCTCCGAGGTTTCCCCCATTTTTCATATTATATATCAAGCTGATTCTAACCAAAAAAAAAAAAAAAGCAACCAGCTAAGGCTTATCCCAAAATAATTTGGGGTGGCTAACATAAAGCGTCATCTGTAACCGTCATCTGCAGGCCATAAAAGTTAGAGATCGTTGCCAACAAGTTCTTAAAAGAGCAGTGAAAACACATTTAGCAAGAGTTTAAAATTAGTATCAAAAGGAAAGGAACACAAATTTATTTTTAAAAAATATGGTTATAAAACAGTGAAAAATGTAAGAACATCTTTACAATGTTAAGAAGAAAATGTTTGTGAAATTTCGAAAATAGGAAAATCATTCGGAAACACACACAACCAAAGACGATTTATGCCTCTATATATGGCATTGCCTCCACTTCATAGCAACAGCGCAAGAAACTCGAACTTTATATAATTTAGGTAAATCTAAGTCTGCAAAAAAAAAAAAACAGGAAAGCATCCAATCAGCAAAGGCTAACTACATAGTCCGTTTGGTGAAATACTCCATTACTCCTCAATGCCAAACCGCAATATTGGGCACGAGCATGTTTCAAATAAAATCTATGGTGATACCACTTGACCAAAGAGATTGATTGTTAGAACAGTAGAAGTCTAAAAGAAGTGTAGGGTCTACTTTCTCAAATTAGGCAAGTGCATTTAAGAGAGCAGTGCATAAGCAATCATTGTTTCTAGGCTAAGCGGCTGCAGAAGCAAGCAATCCAAAGCCCAAAAATTTCTTCTGTATCTCCTCTCTCCCTCTAAAAAAACCCTAGCCTTCTCTTTTCTTAGTTAGCCCATATTCAGATAAGAGAAGGCTAGGGTTTTTTAGGAGGAAGAGATGAGAAAAAGGAGGGTAATCATGATTGCAGCTAATGTTTATGTACTAAGGAGCCAGTCTAGATGAAATGTGATTAATGAAAATGACCACAAGACCAGTGATTGAGATAATCATATTCCAGCCCTTGTGGCATAATCAACGGTTTCACATTACACTCCTAATAGTTGGAAGTCTTGGAACTCTATAGGAATAATAATCTGGGGCATTGGCATAGATCAATGCATAAAAATACGAGTGCAAAATATAACTATTTCACATGCAGCCCCTCATAAAGGTAACAAGAACTTACTTCCCATGAAATGACACTTCCTAGGAAATGAAGAAAATTGTATAGTTACACATGGAAGTGACCTTCCATGGGAACTTCTCCTTAACCTAGGGCTACCTAGGTAAGAAACATCCTACAGTTCATGGGAAGTCGAACTTCCGAGGAAGTGTGAATTCTCACACTAGGGTCATCCAAACAACTCACGGTTGTCGTCCTTATTGATACATGGGAGACATGGAATGTGCTTACAACCTAATTCAAGATATTCAAAGAGTTCAAGATTCGTGATGTCAACTTCCAGCTCAAATATCTCCCAAGTATCAAGAACCATAGCAGGCTAAGAGTCTAGGAGTATAAAGTAGTATATATAGAAGTAGTATTGTATAGACTTTTATAACACACAGAACTTCGACAATAAAAATACAGAAAGAATAAAAGGGAGTTTCCTTCGGGTCTTGTGACGTCGTTGTTTTCGTGCTTTGTTTCTGTGTGATCTTGGCTGGAAAAGACTTAGTTTTAGCCTTACTTAAGTACGAGTTTGAGGGTTAATTCATACCGATTTCATTCTTTTATTTCCGCTGAGTTATAAACTCAAAAGCACATATGTATTGTACTAGTTTTATATCATTTGTGTTTCCTAGGAACTGCAACTTCCCATGCTTTTAAGTGGTATCCAAAACGAGCACTAAATACCATTAAGAAAATAAACATAAAATCTCCGACGGACTTACCGTGACTGCAATTATAGACAGAAACGAAAGCGAAAGCCTATGGGGTCAATTCTGTAACTGGATAACCAGCAGGAAAAATCGCGTTTACTGCTTTACATCAGTTGGTTTGGTGTTTTGATGATCCCTACCTTATTGAATGCAACTTACGTATTTTAAATTGCATCATTACTGCTGATCCAGTAGACATTGATGGTATTCGTGAACCTGTTTGTGGATCTCTACTTTACAAAAACAATATTATTTCCGGTGCCACTATCCCTACTTCGATATGTATAGGGTTTCACTTATATCCAATATGGGAGGCAGCATCTGTCGATGAGTGGTCATACATGATACATTGGCGGTCCTTATGAGCTAATTGTTCGACACTTTTTACTTGGTATAGCTTGTTATATGGGTCGTGATTGTTGGAGTGAGGTGTTTGCTCCATGCGAATTGAGGGGAGGTAGCATCTTTTGCAAAATTGGATATTTAATCAGATGTCGACACCTTAAAATCATGCTCATTACTACTGTACATCAAGGGCCAGGGTATCAAGACATATATTATCAATGTCTAAAAATTGAAGTCCCATAGACAGTTTGTTTGGACTGTGAATTATATAACCCACAGTGTCTCAGCAAAAATACATTACCATTAACCCACTTTGTCAAATATGACATATGACACCTTAAGAGATCAAAGAAAAGCCCAAGAGGAGGCCCTGAATATTCAACGACAAGTTCCTCATGAAAGGTGTACGACTTGAAAGGATTCAGCATAGGTATCTCTCTAAAAACCACATGTTGATAATGATAAGCATATACAGACTCACAACACTATACTAAAATTTCAACACATACAAGGTCTCTAGGAAGTAAGAAATCCTTGACCATATTCATAGGAAAGTACGTCAGTATCCAATTATCCATCATTGTCCAGCTATGTCATTAAACAAACTTACAAAATGCCCTAGAGCAGTCTAGAAGACAATCCAAGCAAGATGAAAGCACCTCTCCGCCTATTAGTATTAAACCACTATAAATATAAGCTTAATGGATAATTTGCCATCAGAAGTAAGCCATTACTAGTTACTCTCCATCTTTTCCGTCTCATCTGATCAATCAAGACGTGTGCATAATCAATTAATCACGCTACTTGAGGCTTTATAATAGAGACACCACCCACAAAAAGTGTAATTGAGACCATAGTTGTATCATAACACTCAAAATTTGGATTGCATAGCCTTGTTTTATTCAGCAGTTACTCCCCCAAACGTCTTCCCTACACTGAATAGAGTACCCATTCCCCGTATTCCACCACAATACAAACACTCGACCAGATCAATGACGGACTACTTCCACACTAGTGCCACCAATGACAGATTCTTATATCTGTAGTTAACTTCCTGTACACACCTTTAAATTCAAACTCCCCATCTATGTACACTTATAGCTACAAGAACACATCCACCTTCCCTACAAAATTGGAATCACTCCCATATCACCATTGAGACATCTAACGACTATGCAAGATTACTATTTCATCAACACATTTATGTTGCAACATAACCAACACAATACACCACTTACTAATACAATTACTACACATATTATCGACAAACATATCCCATAATCAACTAGCAGACCAAGAAGACATGCTCCAAATCAGCACTAACCAAATATTTCGATATAACGTTCTTAACAGCGCAAATTAACACAGAAAAACAAAGACGATTTCGAGATGGGAGGGAGTACCTGACAAACAGAAACAGCAGTAGATTTAGCACGATCCAATGGTGAAGAATAAACAGCATTAAACCTGACCCCTTGAGAATTCAAGAACACAGCCAAAGCTCTAGCTTGCCTCTGCCCATTATTCGTCAAACCGGCACCGAGGCACCTCCCATTAATCAAATCCGGCCTCAAACTCAGCTCACACTCACCATGGCTTATCAAATACACTTCCATCAAACTCCCTCCTCTGTCCTCCTCCATCACCAACATCCCCTCCGACGAGTAACTCCTCCCAAAGCTCGGTGGCGGGGGCGGCAGTGGCGGCGGCGGGGCTAGAACATTGTACGGGTCCCACACCTTGATGGAGGGACCCATCCTCGGCGTCCCCAAGGAAGAAAGCTGAGGAGATAAAGGGGATGCTGAGGCATAACATGGGAGCATCTCTGGTTCTTGTTCAAGAAGCTTCTTATTTACTCCACCATTTACATCTACAACAAGTTGCCTTGAAATTTCGCCATTTTCATCATCTTCTTCTTCTTCCTCTTCTTCATCTTCTTCTTCTTCCTCAAGCGTCTGGACTGATTGAGTTGAACCCATATGAGGAAATCAGTACAAAATTTGGGGGTTTTATGAAGATCTTGTTGATCTTACAAAAATAAAATCTGGGTCAATCTCATTTCTGGGAAAAGATGACAACTTTTGAAGAAAGATTGAATCTTTTAATTTTGGAGGGAAGTGTAAATGATGGAAAAGCTGGGTAAATTTTTGTAGTTGGCTTTTCTGGGGTTTGAGCAGATGACCGAGAATTGAGGAGGAATTGAAGATTGGAGAGAGAGAGAAGGGCAGATCTGACTGAGAGAGTTTCTGATTGGTAACAAGAATCTTTGAATTGATTGATATTCCACAGTGAAAAAGGTAGAGGAGACAAGGATTCACTAATTTCACTATATCAACAGAAGTGAAAACTTGGGTAGAATTTTGTTTTTTTATTTTGTTTGGAAGATTAAATTTTTTATTTAGGGTGCTGATCTTGTCATAGCGAAAATTATATGAGACAAATTATTAAAACCAACAAAAACACCCCTAAAATTGTTGCCTGCTGCCAGCCAATGAGTATAGTCATAGTCATATTTGATTACTCCCTCATTTCCAGTGAGATGTTGGATTTTCCTTTTGGACCAAAAACCAATAAAAAGTAGTAAATTGCAGTATTTTTGCCCATTAATGTAGTAAATTGTTTCCCAAGTTGTTTCCACCCTTGTGCTCAGAATTCTCAAATGAATTACTGCAAATTTCAATGGTGCACGGGTTAAGGTCTACAATCAAACTACAAATCGGTTTTCAATACAATTTGGAGGAAGTATTCACCTAGAAACATCATGGCGTCTCTGTCAA
>JBBYHQ010299751.1:0-19769 GCA_038382645.1 Spergularia azorica | reverse complement strand
AATTGCCTAGAATGCACCCCATAGTTGCTCTCGATGAATGGATCACCCAGGTTATTAATCGAGAAATGCTGCAATTGGCCCAGAGCACCATAGTCGAAATCCAAGTTATATGGATATCCTAAACAAACATAATCCAATACAGATAAATTAAACCCATCAACTCATACATTTTAAAAAGCACATCAATGACACTTCACCACTTGTTTCTAAATGCTTCCAAGCAACACCAATTCAAACAACGTCCCAATATCCTACTACTTTTAACATTGGATTGCCTTCGTTAGGTGAATTCAAATGACGAATCATGTTAGCCAACCCTAAACCATGTTGGCTTCAAGCAAACACCGAACGTTCTACCTATTTCTCGCACATATTTATCAAAATGGTAGAAAACTACTAGTCAATCATAGCTGCCAAACCTCTAATTCATAACACAAAATAGGCAAAAACACCCAAAGGCCGGTAACAAATGCCCACATAAACATCAAAATCAGTATCATTTCGTTTCATTTAATTACAGTAATTCGAACCGAAAGAAAGAAAATCGACATTTTTCAGATCGAAAAAAGATAATTATTGCAAATCGGAATACCAATAATCATTTGATCATCTAAACAATGATTGGTCCAAATGTCCGATGATTATTGGTAATCCAATTAGTATGAGACTTTTCGGAAACGAGCACAAAAACAAATCCGCGAGAGCTAAGCACAATACACACAACATACTCCCCCTCCAAACACAAAAACAACTCCAATTTCCGACGCATTTTTCAGCTGAAATTCAACATAACATTTCCGACGAAATAAAATTACAGTAATTAACTAATTAATCAATTGCATTAATTAGGGGGATTAATTAGTGAGTAATACCTAAATGATGTTTGGTCCGCTCAAGCAAAGACTGGCGGTACCTAGCCAAAACCGCCGCCATGTACGCCTCCTTGTCACCGGTAACATGGTCGTTATCCTCGGGTTCAGTGATATCAAGGCAGGAAGAATGCACGTTCCTCCCCATCACAATAACCCTCTCCTTTCCATTTTCTCTCTCCTCGCCGCCGTTCTGGCAGCTCTTCATCTTCTTCTTCGTCGCCGCCGCCGCATCGCCGCCGATGATTTCGTCCTCGTCGCTGGTGGACGCCAACGGAAGCGGCACCGGCTCGAATACGATCGCCGTCGGATCTAGATCTTTCCGATCCAGCATTTCCGTGTCGTTTAAGATTCCCGCCATTGTTCCTGCTCACCACAACAAATTTAAATTAAAATCAAAATTAACCGAAATCAAATTGTAGAAAATCTCCAATTTAATTAATAAAATAATAGAAATGGGGGGAGGAGAGAGGAGAGAGAAAGGGGGACCTGAGAGAGTAGGGGAAAGCGGGAGAGAGAGGCAACGACAAGAAGAACGAGGTGGTGGTGGTGGTGGAGGAGGAGAACTAAGAGGGAGGTTGATGAAGGGTGACCTGAAGTTTATATAGTGTCAATTTGTCATTTCAAACATGGTCAAATATTTAATCAATATCTTCTCCATCTTTCTTTTGTAAGATTGACAATAATTGAGATTTGGTTAATAATAGTAGTAAGAAAAATACTACTATTATGTAATAAATATATTTTGTTGTGCTCATATTTTTAAATTTGATGATTATAGTAAAGTTGAAATTTATGTGTTTTAACGCGATTAGATAATTTGTCGTGAAAGCAATTCCCGTTAATTTGGTGTTCTTGTGGTTGTTAAGACCATGAAAATGAAATGACTAGTTTTCTATTTGAAGAATAACGGGTGATGTTGAATGATGATTAGTTTCGTTAGTTCGCTAGTCATCTAGTAAGATAGTAAAACATTATTATTTCTAGAATTACAGAACATAAACTAAAGTAAAAAGCAGGGCCGTCTAGTAGATTTGGGCAGTCACATTAAAAATTCAGCTTTGTGGCCATTGTATGATTTACAAACGTTTGGGGTGTACAAATAATACTCGTGATTGGGGTAGAAATTAGGAAAATCGGAGAGTATACATGCGGGAAGTTTATCCAATGAAATGATCTATTTAAAAGAATTATCATACCGTTATTGTTTTTATAAGAAAAGCGCCAAAATTTCTTCCTCATATTTGCCTCTATTGAGGGAAGAATAGTTTTGACGTATTCATAATCAAATTTTTGAAAATTGGAGACATGGAGTCGGGAATTAATGAGAATGATCTAAGAAATTGAGAAGAAATTTTGATAGAGGATTGAGAGAGATCGAGAGGATCGGAACAACTCTGAGTAATAGAAAAGGAACGGAAGATCTTCCTATTTAAGGCAACTAATTCCTTTTTTTATTTTGTCTTCTTCTCAAACCTTCCTCACTTCCCCTTTCGTCCTCCTCGCATCACCGCACCAGCGAGCCCACACCACCGGCCCACCGTCGATTCCTCCGCCCATCGCCGAACACTTCTCCACCGCGTAAACCACCATAAAATTATAAAACAAAACGAAATTAAATGTTAGATCTACAAATCTTGGAGAATTTTTTTGAAAAACTAATTATATAGCCATGTTAGCTATTAAATTTGGGTTGAAGTGGTGGTGGTGGCTGTCGCTAAGATCGCCGGTGGTGTTGGTCAACCACCGTGACGGGTGGTCAACGGGGTCTTAGGGGGAAGAGAGAAAAGAGAGGAAGGATGTGGGTAGCTTTTGACATATATTAGTTTACAATTTTACCCTTACTTATTGAATGATTTTATGCAAAATTTGAACCAAACAAGGTTAACAAAAAATGAATCTTATTTCCATTCCACTCCCTTTCCGTATCCATTATGTTTCCATTCCACTATCGTGAACCAAACGCCCCCTTAGTCTGAAACCTCATTTGTATCTTCAATTCTTCATATAAAGTGTATGACTCTCCCCATGAGACCTCTCCACTCCAATGAACTATTCTTACATACATATTCAAATTCAATAAAAAGGACATTAATTAGCTACCATTTCTAGTAAACTATAAGCAAAAGATGAAAATAAACAAATGAATTTTCATTGATGGGGGCTGTTTGGGGCAATTGAAAGGCTAAAAGCTTAAGTAAGAGTTGCATGCATGGCCAAAATTAGAGGAGAAAGAGCAATAAAAAAGAAGTGGATAAACATGGACATTTGTGTATGTTGGAGAATCATAAAATCAAACCACCCAATTATCAAATTACCAAGTTGTAAATAAACGACAAAACCGGGTCATCGGAATCAAGTAATCAACTTTCATTCACATGCACCACTCTAATGAATATTCATACCAAATCTCTTGTGGAGCCCCATTTCATCTTCTTCGTCCAATGTCGTTTAAATATCTACATCAACGGCCACTTATTCATTTATAAGAGATTCACGAATCACGACCCTTGTGAAGTTGTGAAAGTGAACTGTGGCGATTCGCCTCATACATGTACAGTTGCAGTTGGTGCTAATTATCCTGGTTTTAAGAGTCAATCCTTGATTCCTTTCAAAAAAAAGAGTCAATCCTTGATCAATAACTTTTGAGTTTAATCATACATATAGGCATCCTTGAATGGTCTTCAGACTCTTCACTGAAAAGATGTTGAAATTCGACAAAAGAGAATTTCAATAAAAGTAGAGTCAAAACTTGTACTATATTATATGGTTTTTTTATTACAAAACTTGTATATAACCATTAGACGGGCATTTATAGCAATTCACAAAACCTCATATACAGCAAAATAGAAAAGGTGACCAAATATGTTGAAAAACGTTATTTAAAAGAACGCAATATTATCCGTATAGTGAGCCAAAATCTTGTTAATTGAACGAGGAAGCAAGAGTGTTGTCTATAAAATAGATCATAATCTTCAATCTTTTGAAAGTTAGTTAAACGCTCACTCAACACTTTAGACTAGTTATGGTGTCGTACCAAATAGCTAAAGAATACCAAAATAACAATTGCGAGAAAGTGAAAGTTTTTTTTTTTTTGTTAGAAGACAAATATAAAAAGGACCTACATATGTAGAATATATTTCACCCCATTTCCATAGTTGATTTATTTATTCACTATCTAGATGATGATAGTATGATGCATAAGTCACAAACTTAAAGAATCGGATCGGAAGAACATCACGCTCCAATCTTTTAGAAATTGAATCTAATATTTCATATATGAGTTGAAAGTTGAAACTAGCTTATTATTCACTTCTTTATATTAAAAAAAAAAAAAACGTACTTATTCTATTATTCTAATCTTCACATTATTCTCAAAAACAATTCAATATATAAATAAAGCAATTGAGCATTTCATGTGCATGGCAATGTCTATACTATATTTATTTATAATGTTGTTCACACAAAACCTTGTGGTGTTGACGTTAGATCATACTACTGCAAAATTATACATGTTAGCGCTCCTTATGATTATTCTATTGTAAATCTGTCATTTTTTAGATTTGTTCAACAATATGTACATAGTCTTTGAAAAAATATTCAAGACTCCGCTCCTAATATAATTAAGTAGACATGTACACGAACATCTACGTATTAATATTATTATCTCTAGTAATGAACTTGAATAAAATTGTCTTCTCCTGTTTTGAAGAGACATATATAAGTTCTTCAAGAGGGCTTGCAATCAAGAATCTTTGAGTGTCCTTCAATTATCGATCTGCTAGGGCACATATTTTTTTAGAGAAACGCATGCAATGTTATTACTTATACAATAATGTATAGAAGGATTCCATACGTACCAATTTGGATAAAATCGAATCGTAAGCATGTGTTTGACACATCACCACTTAATTCTAGTGGAACTTTTATACAAAAAGAAAGAAGCTTTAATGTTTCCAAGTTTACCGGTACATACATTTCATGGACTTTCATTTTATCAAAATCGATCAAGCATTGTCAAATTATTCAATCACTTCGTCGATTCCACGTCTCTTAGTCTCTTGCAATTGATTTGTACCGAAGGCTCAAATTTAGCCGAGGCATAGAGTTTCGAGCCTACAGGAGAGGGCGAGATAACGCAATCCAGCATCTCATAGGCGATTAATTGAAGCCTTCAAGGATCGAATCTACAAGGTTACGAGTTCAATAACCAATTACAAAAAAATAGCTATGACACGCATAGCATCACTACATTCAGAGAAAGAAAAAAAAATTTCATAAGCAAAAGTTTTGTGATCACCATTATATTAAGAGTTTGTTGGATTTTGGATTCAATGACGATGAGTATTATGCCTAGCTACTAGCTAGTAAGTCGAACAACTTCATATATAGATTCCAATTTTAGAACTACTCCACCAAAAAATTTCTAGTGGTTTTTCATATTTTTTTTCTTTACAAGTTAGGTACCATATGTACTCATCAAGTCATCACTTCGTTCCTTTTGCTTGTTTACATTTGTCAAAGAGACACATAAGGAACGTATAATTTTAAGATACGGAGGAAAGCGTAGTAGATATGGCAAAATATAACTTCCAACAGTGGCGCAAAGAAGAGGAGTTGGGACTTGAAGATGACGCGAATCATTTTCTTCCACAGTGCAATATAACCCTGCTAGCTCCAGTTTACTGAAAATCGAACTCGAAATTGATCTTTTAGCTGCGTCAACAAGCTAAGCTTTATGAAGAGTAAAAGAGATCATAAGCCTATTCAGTTCTTTTGAAATAAAGCCTTTTCAATTTACAGTCTCCGGATTGATACAAATATTGTAGAGCCCCTGCATAGGAATGCCACTATATCTTGACAGGATTCTTGATTTCTTCTGATACACTAGCATTAAGAGGGGACGAGGGAAGCCATAGAATAATATTACATACAACACAAGCAAAACCTTGCAATACAGTGACAAGGAAAGAGCAGACATGTAATTTGCTGAAACAGGCTCACTGGTAATGCCAGAACGGATTCTGTTGCGGCAACTATTACATTGCATGCCACCTGCTGCATCTATTTTGCTCCTTCAAAGAGACGAGCTGGTTCAGCAAACAATTCTCCACACAACAGGCACGCAAGTAGTTTATAACTGAATAAAGTTAACTTGCTGCCTCTGCAAGAAAACAGGTGAATAGTGACACTGCATCCTGCAGATGACAAGAGCGAATATCTTCAGGAATAGGTGCTGTGGCTGCAGTGCGATAACAGCTTAGCTGAGTCTCACATGTTGAACCTTTGTCAGACAGGAGCAAACTGCAAATCACTTCTGACATCTTGGAATAGGCAACCCTGTAACAAAGAAGATTGTTGATGATCATCACTTGATCATTCAATAAAACTCTGTATCTAGACTTCTAAAGAGGCAGATGCAGAAGGTATATAATTTTTTTTTAAAAAGAAAGAAAGAAAGAGAGGAAGAGAGAAAATACATGCCTTGCATCCATAGGCAGCTTGCTTTTCAGTACATCTAGAGATTTGTTTAGGCAGTCCAAGAACTCCCTACAAGAAGCCTCTTTGCTCTCTAGCGATTTCTACAAGAAAGAACATACATTTAATTGCATTAGTCGACAATGGGAAAGGAGGAAGCAAGAGACATAATTTTGCAGAGAAGTCATTTGTCGTCATGAGAGAACTATGCCCCCACTCCGGATGCCTTCTATTTATTAGTTAGAAACACCTAATGGGCAAACACGAATGGGTACATTAAAAGAAGAGTCCACCAAGGTATATCACCACATGCGAGTATTAATACATCACTGATAATAATGCTTTGGACGATCCTACAGTATCATTGAGAGGTAAGGGAGACAATATTACACAGATCTGCTTGCATAGTTCTACCCTAAAAAGTACTGCCATCTACCATCAACCAGAGGAACCTAAAAGGAGGACAGAAACACTATTCTTCAAAGACATCCCTTAATCCTCTGAATTCAAACACAGGGGATCTACAACTGCAAATGTAGAATGCTTATAACATGGTCCTCAGACGATTGGACCATGATGAGCATCGTGCCCTACTTCACAAAGGGGGCTGGCCAATTTAGATCTTTTTGTCAAGGTTCTCGACGTCTTATTATTGAGGTTTGTAATGGTCCAAGGAACATCACATAAATTACCGCAAGTGTACTTAATACCAGCCAAAACCCGGTCTGAAATGATGGATTCTAAAACAAGATGGCTATCGCAGTACAAATAGAGATGCATTCCATATGAAACTCCATAGATGCCCAAAATTGGGAAAGGGCACTTGTCAAGAGACTAGTGCATCATACTCTCGAGTCACGGACCATTTGAAGACAGGAGAAACTACCCAAAGCTTACTGATCAAAATACAAGTACATCATTATCTTCACTCTGTTGGAACCTCAAAATACATCCGGCCCCACCTTATGACGAAAGCCGTTAAGGCGCTGGGGTAATGATGTTGTTGTTGTTGGAACCTCAAATTACCCATATAAAACTGACCAGAATTCATACTTGAGAAAATTACCATTGAGTAAATTATAAACATTTAAAGGACCTCTCTTTCGGGTTTGATTTATACACCTTCTGAGAAATCATAAGAACAGGATTGGTCTTACAGACACTTCACCTCTCTAAAGGGTCCAAGTCTATCCAAAGAGAGTCATGTATCGAACCTTTTAACAAGTATGTGCTTTTACACCTCTCTTTAAAGGATTATCATTCCAAGCACATGATCTGAAGGAAGATATGTTTCAAGAGTACTTATACATGCAATCACCAGAAGGATTTCCCAAGGGCATTCTTCCATGTAGACTATGAGAAACACATTGCCCAAGAACCCTGCTAGGACCTTGCTCACAAGGTCCGTATTTAGACTCCCGCTTCATGAAGGCATAGTTTAAAAAGGCGTGAGGTGCCCCGAGACGATGACCGCCTGTAGCGGCGATGAGGCACAAGGCGAAGTTGTGCGTCTCAGGGAAGCGAGACACTTTTTTTTAAAGAAATTTTTCCAGACAAAAATTTGCAAAAGATGACCACTTTTCGGTCTTTAAAGAGGGCCAATGTCTTAAGAATGAAAAAATATAGATTAGTGGGTAAAGGGCAGACAAAGAAAAGAACTAGAAGAAACAAAAACATGGAAACTGCATAATCGAACGTCTTGGGTACGCCTCATATGAGCAAGGAGCAGCTCCAAGGAGTTTTGGCTGAGGCCTCGAGTGAGGGGTGCCCGAGGCACACTTTTCTAGACTAAGGATGAAGGTTCCTGACGAAGCAAAGTTATATGAAAACAATTCGAACTCTATAACTCAGACTTTAAACAGAGAAACTGTGTAATGTGTATGAATGACAATGATATAAATATGAAGTTGAAGGGTGATCCCCAGCCAAAGATTATCCACCGGATTTTAGATTCCATACCTTACAGTTATGGGGCCAATGGAGCCAAAAAAACCAGATACTTTCTCCTGTTTTCCTTGAAATTGAGGCACAGAGCTACCTTTCCCAGATGTCATCTTTTCTAGCAGCATTAAAGTCTTCCTACTTTCCCGGGGTGTAATCAATTAATCATTCAAGAATTCTAAGGCAACACTAAGTGTGAAATCTAAAAAAAAGGATTGGAAAGTAAAAGTAAAAAACATGACATATCAGCTTTGAATAAGGTGCAATGATGCACCAATCTCCATTTCTATCACTACTAGTATAGGATGACATTCTTTACTTTGATAGACAGCCTGACTGTGCAGACTTCCAGATAGGTACCCCTCCTTGATCTTTTGCAAGCCCAAAAAAACCATTCACAGACCTCATCACTGAACGAGAACATACCCCCTCCTCCCTCAAGCAGCCATCAGCCTCCGCTGCAACGAATATGCCGCTTATCAACCAAGAATAAACGAGACTTCCTTTTGGTTTCATTGTACTTACTGTCGTTCAGATCGTCCTGCACCCTTCATGGTTTCCACACACACCCCCTCCCCCTTCCCAAAAAAAACATCATTCTATGTTCAAGCAAGGCTATGCACTTGGTCTTTTTGGTTTATGCAATGCATAAATAACAACAATGAGCTGAATCCTCAGTTCCAAAAGCTTAGATATCAGAGTCCTACTCCAGGTTCGTGCTACATGCAGAGTTATCCATAGCAGAACTTCCATACACCAATCACATCGTTCAGGATTGAGCAGAGATGTCGGTCAGCAAGTATATAATATATTTCTCATTTTGCTATGCGATGTCATTAACAATCACATGTGTTTTACCCTAAAAAAACTAAAAAAGAAAGAGGCAAGTATATGTGCTTGGAGGGTGGAAAAGAATAAAGAATTGGACGTCTTAGCAAAATCTTTATAAACTCATTAGTAAAGCGGACTCCTGAGCTACAGAACAAATAGGTTTCACTATTTAGGAGCATGAAAGTATAAGCAACTTCAGGATTTTAGCATATGGAATTTAGTACCCCCAGCGGAATGCAATTCCAGTGTCCACAATATGAATTTAATTCATGATACAGTTTACCTATTAGTGAAATTTTAGCTGTAATTCTTTTATTTATAAAGGTAAGTAGCTTCAATTCTTATCAATAACACAGAACACAAGCCAAGTAGATCCAAATTAAAATCATTATCCATTGATCAGATCAGATTACGAATTCGACCCAATGATTCCGGAATTCAATTGTGATGGAATTCGATTGAATGAATTTGGCCATCGGAATTCATTAGGCACCCTAGAGAATTCTGTGTCTGATTTCAATTCTAAAGCTGCTGCTTTTTAAGAGTTACTTTTCAAATGGCAGGTCGTGAAGTTCTATCAGTTTATACTGTGAAACAAATGACCGCATTAAACATATATTTGGCGTAAATATGAGTTTGATATATGTACCTGTTTAGTCATATCATCATCATCACCATCACCCCGAAGAGAGCTTCTTAACGTGTAAAATGAAATGTACACTCCAGCTCCCAAGTCCCAGTCTTCAATTTCTTTGTGATCCTCCATTGAGGTTGCCAAGCTCCATATCTCTAAATCTTTGTCTGCATTAGTGTAAAGCCATAATAATGATCAACTCCCACACTGACAGACTCATAGATATCAAAAGAGATGGTATCCACATTCATAAAAGGAAAAGATACCCAAATCTCTAATCAATAACAAGTAACAACAAAGAGCTCCAAAATAGAAAGATCGGGAGTGGTTTCTTTTGAAGCTTCTCCCATGCTTGTGGAAAGATAAAGGGTAGGGAGAATTAAAAAAAAAAAATCACAAGCTATATCTGACCATAAGCCCAAAAATGGTACAAGTAGAATAATAGATCATCAGTGACCTGCTGAGAATGAAAAGGTAATTTTCCAGAATCTTTGAATTTAATTATTGAAGAATGAAGCGGAGATATAGCTTTTTCATACAAGCCACAAGGGTATAAAATGCAGAGCATGCATAAATAGGCAATATCAAAGTGTTACTCCCTCTGTCCCAGTATGTTCTCCCCCTGAATATGTGAGAGGTATTCAAACAAATGGGGAAGACACTCCGGGACGGAGGGAGTACAAACTAGCATCTCAGATTGATATTCAGCCAGCCAGAAGAAGAATACAGTATAAGTTCAAAGAGATAGAAACTGGATAAGATGAGAAAAGAAAGTTGAATCAATGTTCAGACCATGTATTCATTTACCTAAGCCAGGTACCAACCCAGATATTGAGGAAGGCACACTTGAATTGAAAGCTAAGTTAAGTCAAACGAAAGTCTAGGTAAAAAAGAGGTTATCTGAATATAAGATTCCCGAATTCGGGAGTACACTAAATAGCACCTTTTAGGTCAGATAAGAGCTCCACAGCTACATCATAGGGACTCCTCCTCTTTAAAACTTAAACACGAACATCAAAAGAGAATTGTTTTGACACCAGGAAAAAATATGGCGGAGAAAGTTCAAAACATACTTACTGCACCACTACAAAGGGGGAAAGCAGCTACAGCCCTAGGTGTCATATGTCTTAAGCTAGAAGATACTGCCAATAGGCAGGGACTAGCATCTTAGGCGCTTAACCATTAGTAACATCAACATCATGTATTTGACACGAATCCATCTGCATGAGGATGTAAATAAACTTGCTGATTGTTTTGGAAAGGAAAATTTAGATCCTCATGGAGCTTCCTGCTCCATAATTTTCAGTTTTCAGTCATGAATTCACAAACATTCTAAGAAAAGAAAAGTAGCATTAATGATAAAAATAGCAATGCATAAGTAGAGGATAAGGAATCCTTCAAATAATAAGAACAAACTACAGGTTCCGCCAATGACACTATGAGCTGTGTTAACTAGAGTGAGCACTTTGATTGGCTCCCTGAACTTGTAACAAAAAACCTACACAACATAAAAGCCCAGAAGCTCATGCAATACTACACCTAATCATATTGATCGCTTAAACAGCTCGTTCAGCGTAACAATGAATACATCCTTGATCCCAAACGGCCCAAATCAGAGCTGCCACTATTAACAGTGTAGTGGATACATCAAAACACCTTTAGCGACAACAACAAATAGGACCAACTATAACAATTGCAGGATTAGAACTCAATGACCTATTTAACAACAATAAAGTGAACAGGTAAAAAAAATCCAATTTACCTGACAGAAACAAAGAATGAACAACTGATGTGATGAAAACTAAATGAGCTTTTTGCCAACTTGCACATTTGATGTAGTGCTCTAGGGCCTTCGAATGATCACCATAGTATTGGAAGTAGACAGCCTACATTCAACAGATGAGGATATTTAGAGGAAGCAAAGTGGAGAAATGTAAAATGAGCAGGACTTCAAAAATTGTCCTAGAAATAATTGAAAGACAAATAAACAAGCACATATTAAACACCATAAGTAAGGAAATAAACTCAATAGTATACGCATAAATTGACGTACAAAGCGTGATAATCATTTCAATGTTGATCAGCCCAATTTGCCAATAGAGGCAGCACATTTAAGCTTTCTGCTAGTGCAGCCTTAACATTTTGATAATGGTTTTAGAGGACAATTCATGTTAGTCAACTCCAGATCATTTTGGGACTAAGGCTTGGTTGTTGAATTGTTGTGTTGTTGTTCTTGAGTAATTGTTATTATGTGAAAATATAATATGTTATAATTACGGCAATTTTGAAACACAAGATGACATTTGTCCCACTCTTGCTCATTAGTCCCCCTTTACCTTTCACTTGACCTTCCAGTGTCAGGCATTTAGCCAACTTCAGCGGAAAAAAAAACAAGATAAGAAGTGTAGGATGTCATATCGGGAGGGCCATTTCTTTTATAAAACTTCTAAAAAACTCATAATATTGAAAAGTACAATTTTGCTCATTTAGAGAGCCTAGCTACGTCAACTCAACATATCTTACAGCCCTACTAATGAAGAATCACCAGTCTAGTTTTTCAGCTAATGTTATGTTAAGAATCGCCTACAGCGTTACAGACTAAGTATCTCATTCCTAAGGTTCCAGCCACGCTTCCCTTAAGTAGATACCAGATTATATCAAACCCATCAAAGTTAAAGACTCTCAGTACCAATTTCAAATTATCATCCACACATGTTAAGTGTTGAAAAACAAGGCCCGAGTTTCAATAGTAAGCAGGCTAAGGATATAATGTTGCATACATAATTGTACCTCCCCAAACCCTCTTGTAGGCAATCTTTTACTTGACAGTGGTGGTAATCAGGAGCTAAAAGCTAAACAATTTCCAGTTTACTTGAAAATAGAAAACCAAATTCCCATTGAAATAACTTCCTATTAAAATAAATAAATAAAATATCAACACTTGGTAGATAAGAAAGAATAAAAGAATAAAATATACCATTGCCTCATGCAACCATTGGGATGGAATACCCAAGTCCTCAATAAACTTAGTCTGCTCTTCAGAAGAGCTCCAGGTTTCACAATACTGAAACAAAATTTCCCGGATAACAGTCGAGTGCAGATAAGGAGAATCTTCACGATAGGGTATGTGAAGGACTACATAAATCGCCCAGTGACATTTGCCCACACACACAAGCTGGGAAACATAAGCCATATCAAGAATATGGAGATCGTTAGAACTAAATGTGCCAATTGATTCAAGAATTCCACGCTGATGCCAAATCATATGGTAGTCAAGTGGATCATTGGTTGAAGCAAAAGCACTGAACATAGACTTCAGGTGATCATAGTTACCATCTTCACTGGCGTGAAGCAGCATCAGATAATAAGTGAGATCAAAACGTCCCTGCGTACCAGTATTAACAGTCACTTCGACTGGTCCATTGTCCAGATATAGTGGAACAGGATAAGGAGCTTTTTGTTCAGTTAGAAGGTGCTGGTAAGTGCGAAAAACAGCAGGCAAGGCAGTATCTGGTGGTAATTCATACCACATCAGTAGCCCCAAGAATCTTTTCCAGTCAATGCTCATTCCAGCAAAAGCACTGTGAATATTACCGGAAAGCAACTCATACAGGCGAACCATATCCTTCTCAATGAAATGAAAGTCCATTCCATTTATTCTCCATATATCTAGCTGATGACCTACATTGGATCGGTTTACCATGGACCCACCCGCCTCACTTAGTAAACAAGCCAGCCTTACATCTCCCCTTGAAGCGGCAAGCTCAACAGCACCATTCAGCTGCCTCCCTGTCAAGAGAAGGAGTATCTGTTCTAGATCACTGGAATCAACTAAGCTGGCCACATCAACTTGAACCCGTTGGTCAACAGTCTCTTGTAACCAGGAACTAAACTCTGCCCTCCTTATCAATGGGATTGCTTCAAGGTCAAACTTTAAGGGTCTCACTTTTTCATCTACCATCATCTCTTCATCATGGTCCTCGTCCCCAGACTGCCCATTTGTATCTTTCTCAGAGAAAAGGACCTTGACCAGCTCCCAGGCACATACTTGGTGCTCAAGAGACAGACTAACAGTTGGTGAGCCAATAACGTCAAGCTGCTTCTCAACAACATCTGTATAACACCGACAAATATCTGGGAGAGTTAAACGATCACAGAGGACTCTCTGAAGGCCTAATTTGGAGAAACCGATCTCAACTTCCTCCGTACTATGATTCAGAGACCTGTGTAATTCTAGAGGAGAATCAAAAAGCAATTCAACAGCATCCTCTTTCACTTCATTATTCTCATCTCGGGCGACCTTGTCCATTGCAACCTTTTCAACAGTGATTACAGAAGATAATATCCCTTGACCATTACTGTCATTTACAGGTGTGCCACTATGAATAAGTACACCACTAGGGCCCCAACCAACACGAAATGAACGACCCATAAATAATCCCGCATCAACTACATTTCGAGAGTGGTAACCAGATACAGGTGTTTCATCACTACACTCCAATCTAAAACCTTCTGCTTTAGCCACTCTAAGAGGCCTCCCTTTATTCTGCTGGGCTAGTAGAAGAGTGCCAGGAGCATTCAGATCAAAATTGCTGGATTTATACTCCAGCAGTGGTACTGGAGTCCTCCTAGGAGGGGGTGGGCTCGGCTTATAACTCAACTTCAACCCAGAATTATAAAAAGGAGATTTTTCTCTTGACAACCTCTGATCCTCACGAGACGGAACCTCATCGTATTCTTCATCCTCATCCCCCGGAAACATCATCATTTTCATCTCTCTCATCTTAGTAAGATCAAGCCCAAGATGAGCAGGAAGAGAGTGAGAAAGCTCAGGATCATCCGCACCCACATAAAAACCGTCATCAACAATATCATCCTCCTCCTCACCAACACCGCCTCTCATCTCAACTTCATCCTCCCCTGAACCAGCATCATCCATAATAATATCCTCTTCATCATCCAAACTCAACCCAAACCTACTAAAATGCTTAACCCTAAACCTCCACTCCCCACTACACGGCTCATACGACACAAACTCGGCCCCTTGCCTTTCAGCACTAAACCTCAACCTATCAACAACCTTACCAAACCTAACCCCGTCAAACTCCAACGATTCCCCGACCCTCACTAACAACGTCACAACAGCCGGCTTATTCAAACCCTCCCCAACAGGAGGCTTGACACTCTCATCCTCATAAACCACAACCTCATGCCTACTAAACCTAACAATCTCCTCCAAATCCAACCCAATTACATCGGTCTCGCCCGCGAATCGCACGTTCCCAAACCCTACCCTCCCAACCGTAAAATCCCTAACTTTTCTACAATAACCAGGGTTTTCCCACTCCATTTCAGCTAATTCATCGATTGAAGGTACAGTATAATAATCAGAAGATCTCAAAATTGGAAAACACTCATCATACAAACGCCGATTTTCGCTTTTCTTTCGTTTTTTACAAGGTGACGTGAACGAGAAGGGTGAATAGAACGATTCGCGCAAAATGTCGCACTCCATTGATACTAAATAAGTGAAAGAGAGAGAGAGAGGGTGGAAAGAAACGACCTTGAATGTTGTCGCCGGCGAGATTTGCCGTTGTTTGGAGGTGTCGCCGCCGGTGTTGGTGGTGGAAGTGACGGTGGTGGCGACGTTCGCGCTTCGACTGAGGGTTTTTGCGAGAGAGTTTTATTGAAGAGTGAGATGGGAATTGGGAAGTGAGGTTTTCGGAGTTGAAAGTAGTCAAATTGACTGTCCAAGTAGCGTAAAAAAGAAGTAGAGTCTCTCGAAAACCAAAGAAGCCGAATAATAATGTTGTGAGATTTGTGAGTGATATGTTGGGATTTGTAATAAGTCGAATAAGAAGGTAGCAATAAAATTGCTCGTCTAAATGTGTTTCTTATTTTCGTGATAATCGGCACTTGTTATATAGTTACGTATGATAAGCGTATACGACGTATAACTTATCCTTTACATAGAAATGAGAAAAAGAGAAGTCTTAATATGACAATACTCTATAATGGTAAGCTAATGAGTGATATGAGTCATATCACTATTCATGCATATGTAAAGTCAGGCACAGTCTCAGCTTAAGTTGCAGGTGGTGAATAGTCATTTACCGTTTTGCCCTTTCATAACAGCGAGCGCTTTTATTTGATTCCTAGTCCACAAGTGTAGGCATATTAGCGAATTGAAGTGCTATGGTAAGAGGCTAAGAGCTGCAATAAGGAGTCAAGAATTGTTGAACCGATAACCTGATACGTAGCTAAGTCACTAAAAATAAATGCACATTATTTTGGTCCTCCTTTCTGTGGGCGTATAGGATATGATTGCATAAGATTATGACTTGCGCCTATGACTATATGTACGATTACCGTTGGTGTCGTAACATCACTGGAGTAATTAGTAAGTTTGTCAATTTATCCAACCGAGTTCACATATAATATTCATCGACACTCTTTGTAGTTAAGATACTAGCTCATAATTTAATTGTTGTTGGGATTCGGGTCGGTCGGTCCATGAAACTAGTTCATGGGGAGAAACATAACGTACGCAGCGGAATTCGTGTTTCATAGGAAACATGTCGGGTTTCTCATTGATTTCATCAATATTACATCTTATTTATACTACGTACAAAGTAGATGTCTTACCTTGTAAGTTATACAACATTCCTCAATACAATTTACCATATATGTACTTCGTACATATTCACAATATTCCGATATATTCCATATTACTTAACTTCGTATATGGTAATATATGTCGCCTTCCATTTTCCCTATTAATTGTGCTAGTCATAGTCGTTGAATATTTGTCGAATGTACTGCAAACACTGCAATAGATACATTTACGATGTTGCAAAAGTCATCTCATATATAGGTGTTCTTCGTAAGTCTTGAAGCTAGAACGCCAATGATACCACAAAATATTAATTTAACCATTAGTCATCCCATTAGCAATTAATTAGACTGTCCACGTCAGCAATGATGTCATCAGTGACATCATCAATGACATCAGCTATCTATGATGAAGTATGAACAAAAAATGTGGGGGGCCAGAGTCGAACCCCTGACCTATTGTTCATATTTTACTTATTCAACCAACAGGCTAACTTATTTTTCGTGTTAGGATCCTCTAGAGTTGAAAATCAACTCTATTTGGTAGAGTTTGCCTAAAAAAGCAAGAATAAATTTTTTAACAATTTATTTGTGACCCTTAAAATTCTTTTTATTTTGTCTTATTACTTGTTTTGGTAAACTCCACCAACTCTACATAAAAGAAACTCTAGAGGATCCTTTCCCCTATTTTTCATGATAATAAATAACAACAACTATTATATGAATGTATTGAAAATTCAAGGGGCATGGCCCGGCTCAACAAGTTTAAGATTCGTCTCTGCTTGAATTTAGCCCAATAATATAATTTCTTAATATTCAAGGATTTTTATGACCGAATTTTTTCAAAAAAAAAAATTAAAGTAAAAAATGGAAACAAAATCACTTTACCAAGAATACATAATTTCTTTGCAAGTGCTGCAATCTTAATGAATTTTTGACTTCATTTTATCTTAACCCAATTAGTGGTCCACAGGTCGAGTAAAATCTGAACCAAAGATATGTGTGTCAAAATGGGTTCGGATTTACATGGGTTACTAGAGAGGTTCATGACTCAAACATAGGATGTTCATGACAGAAAAATAACAGGTCACGACTCTTAAAAAACGATTTAAGATTAAGATTTTTTCTTACATATACCTAACGTTATATTTTTTTTTAATGTACATCTATTAATTTTTTTTAATATACTTTATTTGAATAAACGAATCATTACCAACATTAGTTAACAACCCGTGCAATTTTGCACGGGTAAATAAACTAGTTATGTTAATATAAGAGTATCAAGGGCTTGTTAAGCCTGAATGAAAGTCGTCTGCTCATCCAACCTAGGCATAGTCCCTGATCAAGTGGAAGCTGTTGAACCATGAAATCATCATATCAACAACTTGTCTTTCGTTTGAGACACGAGCCTAAGGATACTGCCAACAGGTGAAAGATCAGAGGTTAATCCACCAACAAAGAAGGAAAAAATGTGTAATCCCAAAGCTACTAACACGGTATAGTGGTTGTATGCTTGTATCAAACGATAAGAACGAACAATCTTAAATAGTGTGGTTCATTCTAATTAAGGATGGGTCTATGGCTTACAATATGGGTATAAAAATTGCGATGAATGTTTAAACATCATTATTCATCTTAATTTAACATATCTTATACTACATATTAAAAGCTGTGTTAGAGGCAACGACCACATTCACCGGCTTCAATTAGGGCATCTGTCATGCCACGTGGCATGCCTCTTTAATTTTCACGTTAAAAAATCATTTAAAATGTCTTTTATGGTAAAAGAGTGTAGATGGACATTCCATCCATGGTGATATATAAGTGACATTTTCCATATAAAAAACTATACAATATTTTTTTATTATAAACAATTAATATTGCTATCAATTGATTTCATCTTTACCTTATTATTTTGTACCTTCCTTATAACTTATTTGAACTGGAATCACATCATCTATATTGAAGGTGAAGGTTTTATAAATGATAAAATTTATTGATAAAATTATTTGTTTACAAAGAAATAAAATGATAAAATATATTTCGGGCGTAGCCCGGGTAGTAATCTAGTTATATTAATTAATAGGCAAAATATTTAGTGTAAATTTTTGCGTCCACATCATCGATGATGTCATTTCAGAGGCTATGAAGGTTTGAACCTGTAACCTCAAAGTTATATTATAACAGTTCAACAACTACGGCAATTAATCTTATTGATTCATTTATTAACAAAACTATATATAAAGGACATTAATCTGTAACTGATTTCTTTTAAAATTAATTACCTAAAAACGGAAATCGAAATAAAAAGCTACTATGGTCGATAATATGGGCATGATTTATGGCAGAATCTCTTAAAAACGGAATTAAATCAAATGAGTGGCATAATCTAGGCCAAATGAATTTGAATGCAATTTAAATCCTTCCCTAAATTAAAAAAATAAGGTCATATATTCAAGGTATCTTTTTAAATAAGGAAAATAATATGCAAAAAACGACAACTATATGCATCAAATCTTTTTAAAACTTTTAAATTAGGAAAACAATGAATGGTAATAAAAAAAATCAAAGATATTTACGTAAAAAGGTAAAAAAAAATTAATTAATCAACCATGATTGTAGCTATAATCAAAATGAGGTATAAAAAGAACATTCGATATAAAGATTTCGAGGATATTTGGAATACGGTTAGCAAAGAGTTTTTGACCTCAAAAAAAAAAAAAATTAGCAAAGAGTTTTAGGCGGAAAAAAAACACTGTTTCATTCACTTTTTGTATTCTTTCATTTTTCTGTATGATATTTTATAAACCATATTATTGATATATTAATTATAAGATTTTGGGTTTATTATTGAAATTAAATATTACTTCGTCAATTCAGTTTTGCACCAGTTTACTTTGAATACCTTGCTAATGTTTTTCCTTCTTTGAAGGTTCTTCATATTTCTCACTTCAGTATATAATTTCTTCTCCATTGATGAGTTCAGCCCTTCATAAATTTCAATTTGCAATCTCCTGTAAAAGGTGGGTTCATGACACATAAAACCAAGTACCATATGAGGGTTAAAACGGACTTTTTTTTTTAATAAGGGTTATGTGTCATAAAAACTGGGTTCATGACACATAAAAGCCCGTAAGATATACTAATTAGATTACTTCCTGAGTCATCAAATATCAACTAAACTGTATATTGATTTTTTTTTTTTTTTTAATATCAACTGAGAGATCTAACGTCGTTTGTCCTATCTTTCCATTTTATTTTCCATTCATAAATGTTACGGAGTAAGTCCTAATTGCATAATCCTTACAATAACTTAATTAATGTTATGACACTTTAAAATAAAATCATGTGATATTTTTTCATAGTTGATTTACTAATCCTAAAATGAAACATTGTAAATGTGT
>JBBYHQ010299703.1:0-19772 GCA_038382645.1 Spergularia azorica | reverse complement strand
CGGAAGTGAAGAGAGAGAAGTTGGGTGAGTTTGAGTGAGTTTGGTTTGGGGTGGGTCGTGTGGAGAGAGAGTTGTCGAGGTGGGGGGGGAGGGGTTGTGTTTTTTGGGTAAAAAAAGAACAAAACACATTAAAAAAAAAAATACAAAAAAAAAACGTAGAACCGCCAATCTCACTGGCGGTTTCACTCAGTGAGACTGGCGGTTTCAGTGTTGGCCGAGTTATAGGGAGGTAAGATAGTAGGCCATCCTGCCTTGAAACCGCCAGGGAGACTGGCGGTTTTAACTCAAGGTAAACCGCTAATCTCAATGGCGGTTTTAGGTGGTCAATGGCATCCTCCCCTAGCCTGATTGGCACTGTTTGGCATACTTAGAACCGCAATTACCACTGGCGGTTTTGTCCTATGGGGTGACGTGCACCCCATAAGGTTTAACAAGTTGAAATTCAACCCATATAGTTTAACATTTTTTTTTTTGAGCCCTATTCCGAAAAAAAAATTCATCCTGCTGACAATAACATCAACCCAGCCTTAGAACCCCTAGGCTTCAACCGGATACTAAACAGCAGAAAGAATAAAATGCATTCATTAATAGGCTCAAAAAGGCTTATACACTCCTTTCAAAAAAAAAAAAAAAAAGGCTTATACACAAACCACAGTACGAAATAATCCGGAGTACGTAATCATTTCTGACTAAGCCGAACAGAAGCCAAGCGAATTATTTCAACGAGTCTCTCATCTAGATCATCAAGGGCACCGGAAAGGCGCAGATTGCCATATACGGGAGCAATCTTATTAGCTGCAACACCAACAATTTCCCATTGAGAGAAATTCGCAGCAAATTCAATTACTTTGATGGACAACTCTGGCGAGTCTAGTAAAGACGCAACCAGTTTGAAACAATCGTTTTGAAGGTCGTCGATAAACCAGAACTCAGCTAGCCAACAAAGCTCTATGTAAGGCCTCAGCTCACACATCTTTTGCTCCACTTCCATGTTATACCATATACAGCCTGAAGCAGGTTTTGGTAAATCACAAGAATACACCCAGACTACAAATTTGTGGAGAGCATCCCAGCAGACAGGTACTTTTAAGGACTGCGAGCGGCTGCCAAAAGCAAGATCACTTCAATAAGTGGGAAGAAAATATATCATACAAGCAAAGACCAAATATCAAATATAACTAAGGCTATGTTTGATAGGACTGCATCATTCTGAACTGATCTGAATGACTCTGATCTGATCTGATCTGACTTGAATGACTCTAAACTGTTCTGATCTGATCTGAATTTGTTGAAAATTTGATTGAATTTCAACGAATTAGTATCAATCATGTACCAAATACATTGATAGTTATTTGAACATTTCTGATCTGATTTGAATGACTCTGATCTGATTTGAATGACTCTGAACTGATCTGAATAGTACTGATAATAAGTCCTATCAAACAGGGCCTAAGTACTCCAATAGTGTCTTCAGATTTCCAAGATTAAAAAGTTGCCTTCTATATATATACCCACATGCCTCAAAGCTGATTTACCTGGCCCTACTACGTTGGGGTGCACCGTTTCCAACAATCTTGTTCTTTGTAATATTTTGGAAAAGTCAAGGCGAAAACTACGCACATTCTACATAATGGTCTTTTGATAGTACAAGATAATGTTATAGGGATGAAGAGAGTGATGAATACTAATGGAGATGCAGTACTAAGGAGTACAGACTGGGCCACACTAATTGGTTTTCTATGGTTCACCACATTTCAGCAAACTATTGTGCATAACTTCTTCTCCCAGCCAAAACAGAAGACAACTCAAGTAGTTCCTTCCAGCAGTGATCTATCACCATATAAATTTAAGAACGAACCCTATGACAGCCTTGTAGGAGATACCAAAAGGTCAACTCTGATAACATTGTGATGTGACAACCCTAATCTATAACAAATTTTTGAAAAGCATTATCTTCTTGAGGCTGATCAGACAAAATTTGTCACCAAGTAAGACAGGATGGAAGGGATTCTTTAATCGAGGTATTACAAAAAGCTGAGATCGCATAAGACAAGTATATAGAGCCTTTAAAGCATGAGGAGTGTAATTTTAGTACAGATATCGATTTAATATAAGTCTAAATAAATTTCATGCGCTGATTTACACATTCTGTAAAAGAAAAAGGCGCACACACACAAACAAAAAAAGTAAGTACCTTTCCTGCATCCCAGATTGAAATACAGCCCGTAGATGATTGCAGCTTGACATCAGAACAGCCTTGTGAGAATGGATATGAGGCATCATAAACGAACAGCAGTCACTGGTCCAGACAGTATCTGCAGTTGATTCAGCTTCCAAGATCACATCTCTGAAATTACAGAATGAAGCACCCTGTCAAATAACTGAATACTGAAAAATGGAGAACCACCCAATATCATGCTGCAAACTGAGCTGAAAAACCTCCTGAATCAAACACATTATAAGATTCATTTAAGCATAAAGTATATCTGCAGTTTGAGAAACTGCCAACTCTTTTATCTCTTCATGAAATAGTTAAGAAGGGTAATTTGATTCTGTCACATGATCAACTTCAATGAATATGAGAAAAGATTTTTTAAAATGCAAGATACCCTGAGCTGGATCTTCATCCATAAAGCAACCAGAAGTACCTTGTCATTCACTAAATACAGTGCGCATATTTTTATTTATTTATCGACTATGAACAAATAGCAGTTGGGCAGGGAGCTTAGAAGATGACATTTCCTTAAAACATTAAGAAAAAGTCTAATAATCCTCCATGACATTCAATCATACAGAGTCTTCAAGACAAGAAATTAAACTATCATTCACATTCAAAAGGGAAGAAAGACCAATACTGAAGATTCTCTTAGTCTAAGGGCAAGAACCTTACGAGAATTCATGTCCAACTGCTCCCAGAGCCGTAATAAGGTCAAATTTAGGTACAGAAGCTGCCCACTTTGGCCTTTTTTTGCACAAAAGATGGCGCAAAGGTTGTATATTGCAGTGTTTTGCAAGTACTTTCAATTGCCTCACAAGTTCCTCTCCGGCATGAAAACAGCCAGTGTATATGAACTCCAACACTTTCAGTAGTGCTTGTTCATCAACCTGAGAAGAAAGAGTAACTTCCCTCTTGGCCCTGTGACTTTTGTCCATAACTTGGTCCTCTAAACAGCTGGGATCTTCAGGTGGAAGGAAGGACGGACATCGAAGAAGGAGGACCACCCTGTGAACGCTTAGATGCTGCCCATCTGGAAGGACAAGATTCATATCACCATAGTCTTTTTCACAAAACAATATTGCAACCTTTTTACCCATCTTGCTGGGGAAGCCATAAATCCCTAATAAGCTAAGGAGGTATGAGGAATACCATCTCAGCCCAGAAGAACTAGTACGCGTGCAAATATCCTGTATATCATGGATGAAAAGCTCTTTCTTATAAGTTGTCTGCCCAGCGAAAATATCTACTGTATGGGCTTCAGCCAAATGACTGTTGATAAGCTCAGCTAAACTCCCGAGCGCCCAAAACAAGTGAATTTCCCTGCCTTCCCAATCTTCCATCTCCATTCTGCAACACATCAGTCCTTTATCTATATTTCTCAGACGAGAACTTGGGTTGAGACCTCTAATATGGACCTCATTGCGTAACCACCACTTAACAAAGGTCAACAAAGCATTTACCCCTCCATTTCTGACGACCAGCCTGTAATATCGAGGTAGCCCCGAATAGCATGCCAAAGCCATCAGGCTAATCAACATTTGAACTTCATCTGGCAATGAAGTGTCTTCAGAGTTGAAAAAATGAAAATCCTTTAATAAATGGTTTAACTGATCCCCACTCTCAAATTTGAGCACTAGAGAAAGTATCAACCTTGCCTGAAATGCAATATACTCACAAGGTGAATACATCATCATCAATATGGCTTTTGCTGCTGATATACTCCTCAACGTGTATAACCGATCAGCCTTGCGACGCATGCGTTCTCTGCCGATTGAGTCCACGAAGGCCACGCTTTTAGAATATGTAAAATCATAAAACAAGTATTAATTAGCACCTGTTTTGTTGTAGACTAAGGTCAACTAAGTTAAACCGAAAGCGAACGTCTGGAAAGAAAGTAAAGAATAACAAAAACCTGCGAGAAAAAAAATTGAAACATTACCATGCGCTAGTAATAAGAATCCTGATATAGAATTCATTTCCATCCTTTTCAGGATAGAAGCCTTTGTCACATTGAGCTGAAATTGATCCAACTATCTCCCAGACATATTCCCTTAATTCCAGAAGATAATTGGCATTTAGATGCTCTCTAACTACACTTATAAGTTCCTCGTCTGAATATGAATGAGGATGTGGATGCATATTCTGGATATTGAACATCATAGTATAGAGGGATTTATGAACTCCAAGCTTCCATAGATAACCATGATGTTGTCCAGGCCATCGACTAATTAGTGCTAATCGACATGCTTCCAACATCAAAGATGCTTCCTCATTAGAAACTTCTCTATGACAGATGCTCGAGCAAGTCATAGCAGAGATGATAGACTCCACTACAGGTTTGCAAGAAAAACTCAATACTTTTGAACATAAATCCTCACAGGCCTGGTTAATAAAATTGTGGACACTTTAGAATAAGTAAAAACAAACTAGAATCTAAAAAAAGTAAAAGTTGGCATAATTACCATCAAACGCTGTGCAACTTTAAATCCAAGAATACGAACAGAGTGAGGCTGTGATTTGCCCATACAGTGCACAATTGTTTCCACCAGGAGCTCCCCTTCCTCCATAAGCTTCTGTGCTCCACAGCCACATAGAGCTGCAATACATTAAGCCACTTGAATTAGGCCATCGGAATAAAAGAGCTCAAGAATCAACAGGCTGCAGCAAAGGATATTTACCATCGATCAAGAATACCTATAGCAGAATACAGCCGTAGAGCAGCAACTTTGACAGAAATCTCAGGTTTGCAGCAAAAGTGCTTCATAACTTCTTTTATTTTAGTATCCGTCCAAACAAGATACCTTGTATGAGGCCATATCTGCATGATTGAACTCAAAAGAGAAGCCATCTCCACAAAATAGTCGATAGGCATAACCTTACCGGGACATTTTTGCAAATTACAAATTAATTGAGTGACAAGGTTGTGCTTCTGCGAAAAATTCCACATTTCTCTATCGTTCGTGAGACTGAGTTTCAAGATAACATTTAGAGCAGTTGCACTCATAATGGTAACTTGGGGTTGATGATTGGATAATAAGGATGACAATGGATAACAAAGGTGACCAACATGGGGCTGCAGCAGTGAACTAGGCAAAATTTTGATCAATTTTACCACAAGTTCTAATGCCATTGTTGTTACACTATGATTTGAGGACTGAAGAACACTTGCGATCGCTTTAACCATATCAGCAACTGAATCCTGAATAGTAAGCATGCCAGTCAATAAAATCTACTGTGGAAGTGATCTACGTAAATAAACAAAAGCCTACTCGTCAAAGAGTCTAACATATGCAATATTGTTCTTCTAAGAGCCTGGAGTTATCTTCTACTGTCTTTCTTATTTGAGTAAGCATGCCAGTCAATAAAATCTACAGTGGAAGTGATCTACGAAGATAAACAAAAGCCTACTCGTCAAATAGTCTAGCATATGCAATATTGTTCTTCTAAAAACCTGGGGTTATCTTCTACTGTCTTTCTTATTTTAGTTTCAACCTCGTTTAGAACAACGAACTGATTTAGACTGGTTACAGTTACAAAGGAAGGTTGTAGTTTATCAAACAAGCTGACCACTATAGCTTGAAAAGGTTACTAACATGGCACCAATGTCTCCTTATCATATCATCAATAAGTTTTAAAATACAAGTCACTGGTTAAATAAGTATAAAGTATCATTCACAGCAGAAAACAGTATGTGCGATCAACGAAGATCAGGAGTCCCCAGGTAGGAAATTTAGGGGGGGGGGGGGTTTGTTGTTTAACGATGCTGTGCACAACACAAATAGATTGAAAAACACCTAATAAGCTACTCTAACCTGAAGAATGCACATATTAACCATCAGACAGATAACCAATATGAAGAAGTTTGCTCAAAATAAAAGTTGGTTCAGCTGGAATCAGAGAAGATCAGTGGGCATGTCTGGTGAGATTGGGACGAAGATCAGTGGGCATGTCTAGTTTTACAACTATATTTTTTTAATCTTTTGTTTCCTCTCTTTTGATGGCTTTCTAAAGCTCCTTTTACACGTGTTTCAACATTTTTCTGACTTTCTCACAATGATCTTAAACTTATATGACATACACGAGACGGTTACTTATGATGAATCATGTTAGCTGACCCCAAAACATTTTGGGAATAAGACTTGGCCGTTGTTGTTGTTGTTGTTGTTGATCCCTCCTCCCCATTTTAAAAATCAGAAGATACAAGATCATTCAAGCCTACAAACAAGAAAATCTAAGAACCAGATAACCAAGAGAATATTGCATCATTTCCACTAGTTCTCTTCTGACATGCCAGAATCGAGGAAGAACCCATGCACGCTGACCACAAACTGGATGGGCAAGATGAATATCTCCAAAGAAAGATCAACATTGCTAAAGATAAAAATAATTATTCCGAGTGAAGCTCCTATAAAGTGGAAAGACAGCAAGTCTGTTGAGGAAGTAAGCGTATCTCCCAGTCCCAGCCTTGGTGCTTGTGTATAGATCCTGAATTCCACATTTATTTTCAGGAAACTAATTCTGCAGCCTATTTAGGGGAGCAATTTTTCTAGTTTCCTTGTACCTAAAGCTGCGGGTGTTCTTAAAGCTGTTCGAATTTCATTCTCCTAAAAATTTGGGAATCTTTTGTACGTTTTTGCTTAAAGGACATCTTCTCTAATGATGATTCATCGTTATTTAGTGAAAAATTAACATTCTATTTCAGTTTAACAACAAAATACTTGCCAAACCTGTAGTCTATTAATGGTTTGGGGTCGGCTCACATGAATCGTGGTCTGGAATAATTAATGGATAAACGAAAAGTTAAAACAGAAGAGGAAGCAACAAAAACAAAATGGACAGAACAAACCAAAATGACAAAGTAATCATACAAAGAAAAGGAACTAAACGCAAAACACACACACACACACACACACATACACACACACACACACACACAAACACACACACACACAAGTGAGAGATGCAAAGACATTTAAAAGGGTGAAAGAATATTGACGAAACCTCAGGGTATAAAAATAGTACAAAGGTCCAGATGAAGAAAAAAGAGTCTGAAAACAAACGAAAACAAGCGGAAAGAAACAACTAAGACAATAGATAAAGTCAGGCACATCAAGGACAAATTCTTTCACACCACTATGTCCTATCCAACACCCTTTTCTTTGAATCCCAACCAGACCCGTATCGTTTTCAATCACCGTTATACAAGCCTTCTTCGATCATCCCCTACCCCTTACAGTCTTATCAGCCCTCCAATTTTCAAGCCTCCTAGTCCTACCTCTTTAAAAACCTACAAGAAAATAATATTTCCATGTCACAGTGGCAATCTAGAAACAAGTCAAAAAACTTGCTGTTCTAAAGGCGTGTATCACACATCCAACAAGTTTGTGGTCAAACCAACAGCTCATACGCTGCTTTTCTGCACAGCCAAGACGGGCATCTACACAAAAGAATTAACCTGGATTTAGACCCTCGGGTTTCCCAATCTTAAACGTGTAGAACTACCTTTTTAAAAAAAAAAATGGCCACGATCTTTAACTTTTATGGTCCGCACATGACGGCTATACTCTTGCACATGACGATTCATGTTAGCCGATCCCACATCATTTTGAGAATGAGGCATGGTGGTTGTTGTAGTTGTTGTTAGACCTTTGGATTTCCCAATAAAATTAGCGATGAGCTTGGTTTATAAAGGCGTGAGGTACACCACAGCGATAAGGGCCCATGCTAGGGGAAGAAGTGCGCCTCATGGATGCAAGGTGCTCTCTTTTTCAAACCAATTCAATTTCCAACCAATAATTTGCAAATTATTACCCCTTTTTGTTTTTTTTAAAGAGGGCGAGGGCCCATATGTAAAGAACAAGAAGTTAGGGATTAGGGGCCAATGAAAAGGACAGAAGAAAGACACGAGGAGAAAAACAATAAGGAAAGCCCATAGCCGGATGCCTTCTGTATGCCTCCTTATTAATGAGGCGCTGCGCCTGAGGCATTTTGGCTGGCTCCTTTGAGGCGCACTTTTTAAACTAAAGCGAAGGGAAAAGGCAAGACACATTTATGATATTTCAGAATATTTTGATAGAATTTACAGGTACAACAGCAAGACGGACAAACCAAAAGCAGTAATTGAATAGTAAGATAGAAGTATATTACTATCTATGCCTCCATCCATTCCAACATATTTGTAAGCTCATTCATTCATCTCCGAATTTAGGGAGTTTCTATGAAACAGAATTCATAGACTTCCTATCTAATAAGAAGTTGAGTAGTAAGATACTCGTACTACCTTTGGTGCAAAGATATACCATAGAAACATGACACTGTAAAGGATGCTCCTCCAACAATGTCGTTACATGACAATCCAATTCTGATAATTATCTAGGAAGTTAAGAAAACTTCCCTCCTGGCATTTTACTACATTCTCCCAAGTCCCACCCAAACATTCTCCTGGTATAACTGATTTTGTGTCTCACTAATTGGATCACCAAACCATTGAAAACACAGAAAACAACCTTAACACTGCATATTCTTCAAGAAGTCACAAAACCCTACATAATCTGCCTCCCACATGCATCTCGACGTCTTTCATGTCTACAACCTTTACTGGATTTGAGTGACTCTTGAAGATTTAAAGTAGTTCAATTTTTTTATTTGGGGGGGGTGGATGGAGGAGGATTGAACCTATAACCTCTGGGTTTGTAGGTGGAAAACCGAACACTTCAAGTATAGTATGAGCCTGCATGCTAATTTATCACAGCGACTAGCAATTCTTTTGTAACCGGACTGGACACTGGAGCACAAAATAATATAGACAACATCCAATATCGGAATCGTTTACAAGATTTCACGGCATGATTTGGTGGTTACCCAGCAGATAAGACAAACAGAGTTCGAATGGAGACTGCAAAGCTTGATTATGTTGAATCATCATATGTCAGTAAATTAAACATACGTGCATGCATTACAAATGGGATAACTAGTGAAGATTGACTATATTCCCAAATAATAGTTAGCATGGCCGATGGACAAGCTAGATAGATGTAGGTACCTTTACAAGAGGAATGCGCAACATTTCTGGTGTAATATCAACAAGGAAACTAGATATTGAGCGGATGACGAGTCTTTGCATCTGAACATCATTTGTATACCATTCCCTTTCTCTATCCTTGGAATACCTATTATAGCAAGAAGCACTCGGTCAAGTACAACATAACCATCCAAAAATTAATTATCATCCAAGTCAACAAGTTGCTACGACAAGCCTTTAGCAAGGTGCCGCTAACACAAAAGTTCAACAAACAAAACTTCACCAATTTCAGTGATTTCCTATGTCCAATTGTAAAAAAAAGGCCGGGGCCTCTATCACAGAATATCGACAAACAGATCCAATTTCAGTGGTTCCCAGTTTCCAAAAGATTAAGGGTGCCATGAACTGTTCATTGCTATTCCTAAATGATTTCATGCTGTGCCCACAGGTATCGATCAATAATATATAGTAACATACAGATTGGCCCATGACCCACATACAGCTTCAAATGAACAAAGTAAGCCAAGACTCCTATTCTCGAGTATAAGGAGAGATATTGTACGCTCCAAGTTAGTATTTTTAAAAAAATAGGGTATATCACAATTTAAAATCTTAGACCTTCCTCACCAATGCTGTAAAGATTCAGGATATTTGAACATGTTGAGTATGATCAAAGAAATAAAATCATAAGTCATTGAGTATCACAAAACACCTAATCAAAAGGTGTGGTTCACTCTTCAACCCCTTTATACATTACTCCCTCCGTCCCAGCTCAAACGCCCCATATTCCATTTCGGGACGTCCCACCTCAAACACCCCATCTATTTTGGGACATATTTCTCTCTCCTACTTTAATTAAATTATTTCATCCTCTCTCACATTATCTCTCCTACTTTTACTAATCCTCACATTCTCTCTCCTCCTTTTTCCTAATATTACCCCACTCAACTTACTATATCAATTTCTCTTATTTCACTACAAATACCCCATGGAGCGTTTGAGCTGGGACGGAGGGAGTACTAAACTTAAAGATAATATCAAAGAAAATCTTATACTGCCGCAGGTGCCTTGCTTATGTTGCTGTAATACCAGAGCATACTGAAATACTCGACTTTTCTTCAGTGCAAGTAATTGTTAAACAGCACAATAGAAAAACCATTATTCCCTCCCTCTTACTTCAAACACCCCAGTTTCCTTACTTGGACGCCCCACCTTAAACACCCCATCTATTTTGGGACATCTTTTCGCTCTCATAATTTTTGCTAATCATCACATCCTCTATCACAATATCTCTCATATTAATCCTCAAATTCACTCTCCTCCTTTTTCCTAATATTCCATCACTCAAACTTACAGATTACTTAATGAATTTTTCTTATTCCACTACACAGGGGGTGTTTGGAGTGGGGGACCGAGGGAGTACATGTTTACAAGGTCATGTCACAAAACTAAATTTCTCAATTAAAAGTCCCCCACCATGGCAAAAGGCACCCGCAGTTAAAGGGGACTTTTGGAAAGAGCCTATAACAGGGTCATGAGGTAAACCCTTCGGTCTCCGTTTCTCAAGCTCTAAGTTTACCAACACAATAAGGCCTTGTTTGGTTAGAAGGGTGTAATGTATACACAATAATCACCCTTCTAGCCCAAAAATGGAGGATTGAAGGGGGGTTGGGTCACTTGGGCGTAATCCTCATGACAATGTAATAAGATCTCCATTGAGATCAAGGTAATCGTCATTCTTAACTAAAACCCATGTAATTGTCATTACGCCAATGGATGTAATCAATTACTTCGTCCCCTCGTGAGTCCTCTTTCTCCCTTTTAATTCTCTTATTTTTGTACTAATTTCATCTCATTACATTGTCATTCCATTACTTCCAACCAAACATAACCTAAGAGGCAAATTTACTATAGCAAACCAACTTTGTCGCGATAGTCACGAGAAGAGAACATATCCTACCAGACCCTAATCATACTCTCTTACAAAATCGTATTCTCTAGTCAAGCGGGTTGAGCCTCATGCTAACGCAACTAAGTAGTGATGGCTTCAAAGCTCGAGATTTTACGACAAAAAGGCAGCACCTTGGTCACACCAAACCATGATCATACGATTTAGCACAGTTCTCTCTCTTGATTTCATGGCTTTTCCTAGTCAAACTAAACAGCCCCTCAAGTTTTTCATGCTTCAATGTTTCACAGGAGCTAAGCACACCCATAAACAATACCCAATTCAACTCAATTTTCCCAATACATAATCATACAACATAAATTCTTACCAACAATCTTACTCAATCTTCACAAAACTTCACTAACAACAGAGAATTACCCAACAAGGAAACGAAAGAAAGGATCAAACTTTACTTAAAATCTACAGAAAAAAGAGGGCAGCAACAAGGACATGAAGTAGAAGCGTAAGCAAGAAGGGAAGAGAGAGAAAGCGAACCTGAAACCCAAGTTGAGGGTTTGATAGAGGCGTTGGTGGAGAGTGATGAGATGAGCACTGTCTGCTTGCTTAGCATCACCTTTTCTGGGTTTTCCTGAACTCTTCGTCATCATCATCTCTGATTCTTGTAGACTTCCCGATTTCTTACAACTTGAATTTCTGTTTTCGGCAGTATATATATACGATTACCGAGCAATCGGGTATACTCTTCTCGGCCCGCATCCGGGTTGTCCATTTATATTACCGAGTAATTTAACCATTAACACGGATTATTATCCAAAACGGTAATTTTGACCAAATTGTTTACCAAAACAACCATTATTTAATAAAATTGCCCAAATTAACTACTTCATCCATTTATATCCAAACTAGTTTTTATACCCGTGTAAATGCACGGGAATTTTAAATGCTTACTTAAAAATACTACTATGTCATGTTACTTTTGAAATACTAAAAAATTCGACATTTACAAATTTAAACTTAATTATTAACAAATATAAATTTAAAATTCATTGAGATAATAATAACACCGATAAAAATTCAAAACAACACCAAAAACAATACACCCTGCATCTCTTTTTAAACACTCTATACTCAAAATACCCCTATCTTAAGGAGGGTGTACACAATAACCAGTTAATCAATGTTTAAAAAAAATTACATAGCAAGTTAGATAATTAAGAATCTTAACAAAATTTACATGCAATTTTTTTGGAACTTAGATTAACTGATTAGTGTGTATACCCTCGTGAATTAATTTGCGTTTTGCTTTTGCATATGAGGTGTTTAAAGAAGGATTTTTTGTCTAACACTACCTAATACAACGTATAAATTGTGAAACACTCCCTAATAAATATATTTTTGTCTAACACTACCTAATATAACTTATTTTTTGTCTAACACTACCACAAATGAGATTTCCGTAGAAATAAAGTCAACTTATCGGTGTGGACTTGCCCCGAGCAATCTGGACCATGCATTAGTTAGATCTAATGGTCTACAATGTAAGACAATAAAGGAAAAACGCTCATTTTTTTCTCTCCTTCCCCTACCCCATCCTTTTCTCTCTGCTCTCTCTCCTTCCACAACGGTCACGGACTCACGGCACCACCACACAGCCTCCGCCATCCTCACATCATCTAGTTAATGGATGGCCAAGATTGATCAAGCGAGTCTATACGGGTATATAGACTTTTATTTTACAGAAATCTCATTTATGTTAGTGTTAGACAAAATAATATGGTATATAAGGTAGTGTTAGACAAAAAAAAAATTATTAGGTAGGGTTTCACAATTTGTACGTTGTATAAGGTAGTGTTAGACAAAAAATCCTTTAAAGAAAGACAGAGGGAGTATTGGTTTGTGTATTTTTTGTAGACCTGCCCCTACCTATTCCGACCCGCTTTTTTCTGGGTCATGAACCATTATATTTTTTCTGACTCAGATTAGTTTGTTACGTGCATTTGTTGGTCAAACCTAAATCGTCTCATGACATGTATTTAAAACTAAATTATGACAAATTTTAGTCCTATGGTTGATTTTATAGAAAATATTTTTTGAAGAGAAGTTTCAGTAGAAAATTAAAAGTCCAAGCGTGACCCGGACTTGTATTTGATCCGACATATAGCGAACTGGCCAATAATATTTAACTTGATCCGACCCGTTTAATAGATCTACTTTGTGTGATCTTATTTGTTTAAAATAGTAAGTAGAATCTAAAATTTAGAAACTTTCATTCACCTTCCTAACCTCTTACCAACTTATTTGATCTCCTACTCAACCCATTCACCACCCGTTGACTATTGTACTCGACAACCCTTATGATGCTGTTAGTTGACTCCCTCCCCGGTCAAATTTCTTAGGCATTCCCACCCATGTTACGAACTTTCCTAATTGACAACCTCAATTCACCCACTTTCTTAGCTAAGCTAATACCCCTATGACTCGACAACATTTTATTCGACACCCAGTTGCCTCTAATCAAATGTTTTAGCCAACTCTTAATTTCCGCAAACTTCTTACCTGACTTCCTAACACCCGTCAACACCCGTCACATCATACTCCCTCCATAAAAGAATATTAGTCGTTCTCTTTGTTCGAGAAAGTGGTTTGACTGGTTTATAGTTTTAAATATATACTGGTGAAAATTATAAAAACATATTCATGTGATAGTGTTTTTCGCTACATATCTAACAATATAAGTTTCATAATTTTTGGCCAAATACATTTTTCTAGAAATTAATGGTCAAATCGTCGTCTCGAAAAGCGAGAATGACTTATATATACTTTTATGGAGGGAGTTACGCCCTGTTTAATATGACTTCATAAAAGTGGTATTCAAATTAGTTTAGAGTCATTCAAATCAGATCAGATCAGAATTGCTCAAATAACGTTCAATGAATTTGGTCCATTATTGATACTTATCCGTTGAAATTCAATCAAATTTCCAACAAATTCATATCAGATCAGATTAGATTAGTTTAGAGTAGTCGTCATTTAAATCAGTCAGATTAGATTAGAAGCAATCAAATCAGTTTAGATCAGATAAAAAAGATGCAACCTATAAAAAGGGGCCTTAGGTGTATCATTCTATTTTTGGTTTATAGAATATTTTTGGTTTATAAAATATATATTTAGTACTCCGTACATCATTTTATTTTTGTTCATAGAAGATATCATATTATTTATTTTTGGTTACAAAAGATATCATATAATAAATATTTAATTTCGCAAATATCTGCTAAGATACTATTGAAATATACGAAAAGATTTGCAACCAATCAAATGCTAGGTTTTGCACATGTGTCAGTTTCATTTTAACAGTTGTCTATGTCAGCTTTTCATGCACGCAATTATTAAAAGTAATAGATAATAGATGCCCCATTGACTTTTCAATTTTTGACTTACCATATTGTGAGCCACATATCAACCAAATGAATGACTCATTTGCTTTAAAAATTAGGGAGATTGGGATAGTGCATTGCAGAATAGAGAATGTACTAAGTTTTACATTAATTGAGCCTTTTATTTGATCTAGAGGTGTGTCCAAACATGATCCGTCAGAAACTGCGAAAAAAATGGGGCATTTGGATACGAATGGAGGGAGTATTATCTAACAAAAAGTACAAAATGAAACAATTACTTATTAGTGAACCAAACCAACCCGAGAAACCCATAATAAGTGAACCAATGAACCGACTTTAAACCAAAAAAAATAAAATGAAAGAATCAAGCTAAGAATAAAGATAGGAAGACCTAACGAGAAACAAAGGAAGGATACCAAAGATCCAAAACACATAAAACCAAAGGATCATGGTCATGATCATGATATAATGTCAGAGCAAAACATAAGATATTAGTGATAAGATTTGGGAAATTAAGTTTAGAATTTTGAGTTAGTAAATAGTTTTGTCAAAATGGTCATTTTGGTAAGTAACTTGGCGAAAGTAGATAGATATATACTTTGACGACATTTTTATTTGTACGGAATTTTTAGTTTAACTCTAGTATCCTTTGTGTAGTGTGTATAATCAAAACACGCAAATATTTGATGAAAATTATTCTCGTATGAATGTCGTTAGTCATGAAGTAATTTACATATGACTTTTTCTATACGTGTTGTGTAAAAATCTAATGCAGCAAACATATAATTTCGTGCAAAGGCGACAAAGGACATACGAACAACAATAAATTCGATGGCGCTATTTTTATTAAGTTTCTTGAAGGCAATTAACAAAATTGCCATGAAAAAATGAATTAACAAAAATCTGAATAAGTGATAAAAGAAAAAACCAAACCGGTTCACTATTAATGAAAAAATCGAACTGGTTCACTAATTAGAGTGGAAAAAAAAAAGAACAATTTTCTCGAATTGTCATTAGAAAATGGTTACTTTGGTCAATATTATTAGAAATGATCGTTTAGGTAACTAATTCTAACGAAATAGCTATTTTTGTAAATAGCCCCATTAGCCACCAGTTCCACACCTCGGGGTAGTACCCACAGGATGATTTGGAAATTATTAAAAATTAAAGGCTGATTTTGAAATTATTCAAAAAAAAAAAAAAAGCTAACTGATTTCTCATTTCTTTGAAATGTTTGCTGTATTTAATTTTTTTTCATTTTTCTTACCCTAATATCTAACTTATTTCCACCAAATTATCGTTTCTTTACACCAAATTTTGTACTACTCAACGATCAGTATGTTAATGTCAATTGAAATTCTATTTTTCTCTGTGTTTTAATTCTTAATTTTATACCTACAAGTACCAAATTTTATGAGCATTATTAAGCAATAGACTTCATCTTTTAATGTCTAATTGTGTACTATTCTTCAAAGTTTCGGATTTCATCATTCATAGATCCTAGTTAGTTTGATACCAATATTCGTTAGTTTAACATGAATGCTCGTTGGTTTAACATGAATGGTCATTAATTTTAAATGTGTTTGTTAGTTTTATCATTGATGTGAATGCTCATACATTTTTAATAATGTCCATTAGGTTTAAATGCATTGTTGTTACCCAAACGTCTAATAGTATCTAATGCTCGTTAAATTTTGATGAATCCTCATACGTTTTTAGTTAATACCAGTACTCATTAACTTAATTTTTATATAACATTCGTTTTTTTGATGTCACTGCTTGTTAGTTCAACATGAATGCTCATTGAATTTTCAATATGTGCTCGTTAGTTTGATTATTGATATGAATGCTCGTTTGTTTAATGGGAATGTTCGTTAGTTGGATGTGAATGCTCACTACATTTTTAATAATGCTCATAATAACAATGCATTTAAACCTAATTTAGGTTTAAATGCATTGTTATTACCCAAACGTCTAATAGTTTCTAATGCTCGTTAAATTTTGTTGAATACTCATACTTTTTTAGTAAATACTCATGAACTTATTTTTGATATAATACATGTTGATTTGATGTCAATACTCGTTAGTTTAACACTAATGCTCATTGAATTTTTAATATGTGCTCGTTAGTTTGATCATTTATGTGAATGCTCGTTTGTTTCATGTGAATGCTAATTAGTTTAATGTGAATGCTCCTTACATTGTTATTATTGTTATTACCGTACCGTAACATCTAATAGTTTCTAATGATCGTTTAAATATTTAATGATACTCATACGTTTTTAATCAATACTCATTAACTTATTTTTGATATAATACTCGTTAGTTTGATGTAAATGCTTGTTAGTTTAACATGAATGCTCATTGCATTTTTAATCTGTGCTCGTTAGTTTGATCATTGATGTGAATGCTCATTAGGTTTAAATGAGTAGTTATTAATTTTCGTTAAATTTTGATGAACTCTCATATGTTTTTAGTCGATACTCATTAATTTTTAAACCTTAGTCAATGCTAAGTTTTGAAATCAAACTTAGTGTTAATTTATTTGCATTTAAACTTTTTTTTTTTGTGGATGTAGAGAAAATTATCAATAGTACAACGACGCATGATGATGAAAGAGAAAGGAGGTCAAAAAGTAACAACGACAGGTCACAAATTAAAAGAGAGTGCAACAACCTGAAGAACAATGGCCATGTGTCGTTGAAGAGGAAAAGACCAACAAAATCCAACCTTGTGAGACTATCTATTATTTGCTGAGATACATCATTTCCAACCCAATTGTATGTATATCCTAATACAAGCTTCCCAGCATCTGTGCAGGCTGTTATGGGGTGTCTCACAGAGTTTGGTGCTATGTTTGGGCTTGTGGCTAACCCAGCTAAGACAAAGATTTATCTGGGAGGTGTTGCCCCATCCGTGAAGGAGCTCATCCTAAACTATAGTGGTTTCACTGAAGGAACATTCCCCTTCAGATACCTTGGAATTCTCTTCATAGTAGGAAGCTTAATGCTAACATGTACTAGATGTTGATAAAGAAACTTGAATCATTAATTCACGGCTGGTCTTCTCAATTCCTCTCCTATGCTGGCAAAGTTCAGTTAATAAACTCAATTATTTTCGGGCGTGAAAACTTTTGGAATGCCAGTCTGTTGATTCCAAAAGGATTTTTGAAGATAATCAATAGAATCTGCAAGAATTTCCTATGGGGAATAAGTCATGGGCAAAGAAAAATGGTGTACAAGAGTTGGGAGAGTGTTTGTGCTGTAAGAAGTGAAGCTGGCATGAGCATCAAGATGGAATAAAGCGATGTTAGCAAAATGACTATAGAAATTGGTGGTGAAGCAGAAAGGCATTTGGTATAAATGAGTGACAACTTATGTCTTGAAAAACAGAACATGTTGGGAATTTCAGGCCAAAGCAGCTGACCCTAAATGGTGGAAAGGCATAATGTCAGTCAGAGATAAAATCCTCCAATGCTAAGATACAATACCAGATGCTGAAAAGCAGATAAAATCCTGGGGAAATAATGATAAATTCCAGGTAGCTAAGTCATATGATCACTTCAGGAAGAAATTTATTAAGAGAAGATGGAGTAAATCAGTCTGGGACAACATAGTAATACCAAAACACAGTTTTACAGTAGCTCTTGCTGTTTAGAGAAGCAGAGAGGTATGCAGCTGGTTAATAGATGTACTCTATGCAAGCAGGCTGAAGAGAATCATTGATACGAGTACGCGGAAGCTTTGATTTTTGTTGTGTACCACATAGTGGGTTTAATAATATGACAATGGCAATAGAACTCTTTTTGGGATTTTTGTGTTAAGTTTTGATAACGAATTAATAAAAGATATGGATGAACAATCTAACCAAAAGGGTAGTAAGGTACTACCCCAAGAACAACCACTAATCCTACTCGAATTAGCTAGGAATTACAATACTAAAATTATCAATAGCTCTAATACAAATGTGAAATTTAATGCAATGAGCAATTTGTTCACTAGTTCTACTAACTCCTTTGAATATTCTCAGATTTCTTTCCTTCCAAATCTCATATATTGTGTATGAGATTGCACTCCTAAGAAGATGCTTTCCTCCTTGCTTGCCTTTTACATGGTACTTGAACCAATTTAATTAGACTTAAAGATGGATTCAATGCATTTTGTTAATACGGATAATCTGAATTGCCTTGCCTTCTTTGGAACGTATCTTCCTTGTAACTCATCCACTCGTAACCCAAGAGCAATCATTGGAAAGATAAAAATCATAATCTAACTCCTCCATGTTGAATGATATAGTCAAAGGATTAGTAACGAAAAAGATATGAGCCAAATACTTTTGTGATGTACAACTGCAACGCCAGACTTTAATGCAATTGCTAGCATACCTTCTTAACTCATCCAATTAATTATATGGACCGTCAAAAGATGTCCACACACGCATAGTAATATACAATAGACTTAGAGCATTTCCATGAGAATAGATATCTAGGGTAGTGTTTTGGTAAAAAACTACTCGTCTACTGAATCAGATTGATTGGTGGATTTATCTATTTGATCGTGCTATTATCCTATGAACTATTGATGTTATTTGAGTTGAGTTATTCATGAAATGACGGTAAATGAAAAAGTAAATCACAACAAAGTCACAAAGAATTTTTGTACTTGGAAAACCCTCAATGTGAAGGAAAAACCACGGGGGGAAGTCTGTGTCCCGCCAAGGATTGCACTATGGATGGATTATTTTTGATACAATTGGGAGTATTTTGCTATGAAATGGACTTGGGAGTATTCTGGAGTTGTAGCTTGTGCGTGTGTGTGTTCTTCTGCCAGTTTCGTCTTCTATTTATTCTATGCAGCTGCTAGGGCTTCCAACGGCTTTCTCCTCCTTTTTCTCCACGCTTGTAACCTCCCCTATATTCTCTCTTGACTAAGTCTTGCCTTATCTTCAACTACCCCCACCTGCTAACGTCTCTTGTGGCCGTTTGTTAACCAAAAAATATGGTTCAAATACCTTTAAACCAACTTCGCAATCCTCGCCTCGAACCCCGCAGCTGGGTAGCATCTTCTTTGTTTGACTCCGTCTTGACGACAAGTAGTACTAACGATATCCGATACGCTTCCAGTGTCGGACACCATTCTCCTGTCGGACAATGCATCGGACTGTGTCCTAGAATCCCACATCAAGTAGAATTTTACTGCCCAAACAATTGTCCCCTGATTTTTAAAG